>JADLZN010003900.1:0-51447 GCA_018155175.1 Sinocyclocheilus anophthalmus | reverse complement strand
GTATTTATTTTGTGGAAACCAAGATGATTTGTAACATAAAAAGTAGCTGTTTAAAAAAAGGATTAAATTATTAATATTGACAAAAATCACCAACGTTGAATTTACTGACTTATCAGCTAATAACATGATTTTACAGATTGTGCTAACATAAATTTACAGTTGTTCATTAACAGTTAGTTCATTTAAATTCATTAGCTAAAAATAGTTTAGTTGAAATTAAATGTTTCAATATAACTTATAAGACTGCAGTTGTTTTGTGGTAATTAGATTCATACATTCAGCAGCAGCTTCAACCTCACATTCCTTACACTTATTTATAGCCCACCTAGAAAACTTGAAAGTGAGCCATCAAAACCTTTGCGCAAGGAATTGTGGAAATTATTAGTGCAACATTAGTATGCAGGGCTGCACGCTAGAACTTTTATGTTTTGTTTTTTTTTCTGTCATTTAGGTCACGCTAACCTTGCATACTTTTTTAGGACAGATACTATCCAGATTGGGACGCAGGGTTAGTCCAGCGTGATGAATGATGTCTCATGCATGGGAACTCGAACACTAGCAGTACTTGAAAGCTACATGCAACATGAAAGCGGAGGATCAAACAGAACGTGGGACTTCTACACCGTGGAGCTTCAAACTGGATGTTGTTAGTTCCTTCCAGAATCGAGACGTGATCAATTATTGATGAGGAATGGCAATGGAGCGAGCGAGATGGGTTTACAGGAGGTGACGGGCATGTAAACAAAGCTGAGGTTGATCAAATGGAGCGCCATACAACAGAGAAGCTGACAGGACAATTTGTCCAGTCGCTTGTAAATAAAATCCAGTGAATTAAAAGAGAATGAGTGCAAATTGAGGAAGAGAGCAGCAGTTCTCAAAGACAACAGTGTTAGACCGACAATGAAATGTTGCTCAGGAATGAAACCTGGATGAAATGCATTGCCTTTGGTTTCACTTTGGCACTGACAAACCAAAGCTGTGTGACCTGTACGTTCACACTGTCAGTATTTTGGATCGACAACTGCATTTACTCTTAGACGTGATTCTCAAACTGTCCAGAAATGTGCAACTGAAGTCAAGTCTGTATTCTGTTTGTGAACATTAATAAAAAATTAATCGGGGGTCTTCACGTAAATACTTTAGGTCAAAGGGGTTTGGCTGACAAAAAGTTCATGAAAGCCCGCCTTCCCTCGGTTAGGCCTTCCATGTGTGTTGTTAGGATACTAAGATCTACTGGCGTGCGTGCGTTGTTTGCTCTCAGGTAAGTAATGACGAATGGGAAGCTGGGGGAAATTGTGTCCAGCTTAATGAGTTTTTGTGTTTCAGTGCAGTGTGCCTTCACGGCCCCCATTGATTGTGGCCTCGCAGTGTAACGTAGCCCAGGTTGTAGCACCAGCTGTTGTAGCTGTCACCTTTTAAAGAGGAGCCTTTAAAGAGGTTGTTGTATGATCCTTAGATCTGTGGTCATGAGCATTACACCATCGTATTAACGGGTAGGTAAATCGCTCTAATAGCTAAATAACTTTGGATGTTTTATTGTAGTTGTAATTGTGCTGTGTGTGTTTTGGAATAGGTTGAACGGGAACGGTAATTAATACAGCTCATTTTCTATTCTGCATTGTTCGAGCCACGCTGCTGCTTTTGGGAGTTTAATTACGTCCACGTCTAGTATCCAAGTGGGCTTGATGTATTTTGTTTTGAGTAATTTGTAATCTTGTTTTCTGTTTGGTATTTTGTTTTGAGTAATTTGTATCTTGTTGTGTTTTTCTTACTTTGGAACCCTTTTTCAAAAGTTGATTGTCTTCCTAGTTATTTTAGTTTGTGAAAATATGGACCTTCAACATTGTGTGCCGGCTGTGGGTTTTAAATTTAATATCAGCCAATTCTTTTAGCCTTAATAAAAGATTGTTTGTACGGAGATTCACGCCTCTTGCTCTTTTCATGTGGAACGTATTTGCGTGCCCTTATTTGGGTTATTTTCCCTGGTAGTGCGGGGTGGCGTAGTCACTACAACTGGGCTTCTGCCTACACTTGCTTGATCAAAACAGTGGCGGTTCTATATTGAATTACACCCTGGGCGAGACCGCCTTCGAGTTATCAGAACTTAAATATACACTACACCATCTAATTTGCATATTAATATGTTCTTGGAGCAACATTTAATGAAAAAATAAGTGTAATAATTGGCAACATTTTAATAATAATATCTAATATTTCATAGGAATATTGATGTATAATTTATTTCCATATTCACTTGTTGTCTCCCAAAATGCCTAATAAACATGATTTAAGTCCTGATGTCCTCTACAGTGGACATGTATGAAATCAATGCCCTGTTCTGTAACAAAGTCATTTTTTGATTTGAAACCCCATAACATTTTGACATAACGTCTGAGATGTTGGTTTATGAAATACAATTTGAAAAGTATTTAAATACTTTTTTTTTTTACCGATTTAAATTACAATTACACAGATTTGAAAATTCCGTTGGCTAATAACAGGGCCTAACGTTAACCCAACTGATGGAAATAAATAATAACTGAACTTGTAACAGTTTTGTTGCAAAGCACGAAATTGTGGTGAAGTTAGATCTCATGTTTGAGTTAAAACTGAATTATTGTTGTATAAGCATAGCAAGCATCATAGCAAAAAGGCTAAGTAACTTAAGAGTTATACCCAACAATTAACATTAGCCCTTCATTCATGACATGGATACCGTAATAATCATACAGAGAGAACATAGTTGCATACCTTTTATCTTTTGCTCGTTTTTCCTCTTCTTTTCTTTTTTTTTCTAAATTGGGCAACTGATGGCTTTGATCTTTTCCTGTCCATCTCTGTGTTTATTTGGCACTCGACAATCAACAGATTTCCCATCCCCCCAACACTGTCACTCACGACCAGAAGTCAAGACTAAACCAGTTCACCTTGGTGACCACATAATAATTTTGTATTACCTTTTTTTAGTAGCCATTTCACACAATTCAGAAAAACAAAAATGTGCAGGAACTATAGGCCTGTATTTATTTGGGAGAGACCCAGAGGTGAACTGTCCCCCGCGCTGGGCCCCACTCCCCTTTCCCCTCCTCACACAGCTTCTGTGCATGGCACCTTCTCAGCAAGCAGGGGTGCCAATTTGCCAATTCCCCACACAGTGAAATGATAGATAATAGAGAACCGCTTCGCGGCGGCGGTGCAGTGGATTTTATTATTTTTTTAACTGCTCGTGCAGCCCACCATGTATCATGGAAAAAATGCTGCACCGGACGGCTGCCGTGCCAAAAACCGCTACTGGATCAAAATATTAAAATCTTAAAAAAATAATAAAAAATCTTACAGACCTCAAACTTTTGAATGGTATAATATTACACATAACATTTTAAAGACATTTCACTCATGCATATGAGTATTTGTCTATTCAACACAACATAAAATGAGTTTCATGTAAACATCTGTTAAATGTTCTGCAACATTCACTTTCTTCCCTCTCGAAGCAGTGCTTTTCTATATCTGCTGAATTATCTTGCGTAGGTTGTCATGGTTGTCAAGATATTGATTCAGATGTGTATTCTCTTCACAGAGAGGCCTAATAGGATCAGCTGTGAGAAGTTGACCACATACTTGCACATACATGTTGTGCTTTTGGGAAACAATAAGGGTACAGCATACAACAAGTATGAACAAGATCTGGTCGCTGATTGTTCAGATTTGTTACTGACCATTTCTGCAGGCTACATTATTAAGCCAATAGGTGGCAACGAGTTGCTTATGCCATTATTTTGTTCACAAAGGAACACTGAGTTGAAATAGCCTAAGCCTTAATAACCTTTATTAAAATTTGTGAGTACAAATATGCTTCATGCTCTTTCTGTTAATAAAGTGGTACAGTAAATCACTTTTTCATTGTTTTTTTTTATTCACAATTTGTTCACTGCAGATATTTTTTCTGATTTGTTCAGGCAGAAACACCAATGCCTGCTGCCTGCTTACAAGCACAGAATCATTTTAACCTATATCTCGCTTGTAATATTTAAAACATGAACATACATCGAACATATCTCAGTTTAATGTTGCTCTTAGATTAATGTTGCTTTTGACAGGCTCAGATTTTTGAGACATGAAAAAATAAATGGTCATCCGATTTGAACTCGAAATCGCACCATACAATTTCCGTCATATAGTTCACAATTTAGTCATTGTCATTTTTAATTATTTTAAATTTGTGCATTAAAATATAAAAAATATCATAAAATATTATATATATATCACTTTGTACTTGAGCTTATTAGATAATTAGTCTAACAAATAATTTTCCATTAAGCTATTTGGTAGAATTCGTTACTTATCTGTTTCATTCATGCATTTCTGAATAAATTGTTTGGCTGGGAACATCCCTACTTCAGCCTTTTTTAGTTAGATACTTGCAAATCCAGTTTTATGATTAAAAGTGAGCCTCCTTTTCTTGTTTTCTCTAACACTTGTTTTCTGTAGACCTTTCCTTGCATTTGATCTCCTCAACATGTCTCTTCAGTCCCATGTGCTGACTGTGCAAATCTGACCTCTGCACACACAGAGACTTAATGCTCACCTGCTAGCAGAGGCGGACAGTAACTAAGTACATTTACTTGAGTATTGTACTTAAGTACACTTTTTGAGTATCGGTACTTTACTTGAGTATTATTTTTTTCTGGGAACTTATGACTTTAACTTCACTACATTTGAAAGACAAATATTGTACTTTTCACTCCACTACATTTCTATCAAGGTCCTCGAAGTAGAAAGTCGTTACTATGTAGCAGCTTTGAAAGTCAGTAGGTGATTTTTTCTTCTCTAAAACGTGACTTTCTTTTTTTCAGACAGTTTATCAGTAATCACTCTTGTGGGGCTACATGAAGGGATTTCCAGCATTTTTTGAGCACTGACCAGTTGCCAATGTGATATTAATTTACAATTCAATAATAATAAGTTAATATTGTGGTATATATAAGAAACAATATTGTCTGTTTTGCTAAATGTTGTAAGTGAATATATTACCTATAAAAGCCACAGAAGAACTGGTGGATCTCTAATAAAACCAAATAGGTGTGGGACTTGAAACAGCACTGCATAGATTTTGTGTGTGAAAATCAAAGTCAGCGGAGATGCGATAGACGCATTGAAAAGGTTTTTTTGATGTCAAATAGGTCTTGTTGTTTTGATTTTTTGTTAAAGCAGTGCCGTTGTTGTAAAGTTATACAGCTAAAGTTGTGTTGTTGGGTTTTAAAGCAGGTTTGATTTTTTTTTTTTTTCATCCTTATCACTATTTACAGCAATTTCACTGTCCACTAAGTTCAAATGTGGATGAATGGCTACACACAGATGTGTGCACACTGTCAGAGCTGTGTGAGATCACTCATATCCTGCTTTTGTGGGTAGGGGTGTTAAATAATATTTTTTTTTGTTTTGTTTAGTTTTTTCCCATAGGGTTTTTAACATTCTAAAAGCTCTTTTTTCCAAAGATACTACAAGCTAGTCAGTGATTTCAGCAGGTGTAATGTATTGTAAGTTTCTTCAGAAGTATTGCAAGTATTACGTGCAACAATAAAAAGGGATTGTTGGAAATTTACTTTTGGTACTTAAGTATTTTTTAAAAGCAAGTACTTCTGTACTTTCACTTGAGTAAAAATATGTCTTTACAACTTTTACTTGTAATAGAGTAATGTTTGACCAGGAGTATCTGTACTTTCATTCAAGTAATGAAGTTGAGTACTTTGTCCGCCTCTGCCTGCTAGTGGATACATGGCATGCATCACTGATTGGATGTTGACTAGAGTTGTGGGGCCCAAGTGAAGGACAAAAACATTAGGTTCAATATGAGTCGTAGCAAACAACAGCAGCCCATCCACAGGCATCAGTGTGATTCATTGGCTCTCAGTACTGAGCCTCTCCTCTCAGAGGATGTCTGTCAAACGCCAGCGGGGGGAGGAGGGTACGGGTGTCTTTGTGGAAGCAGAAAAATTTGAGCAGATGTAAACAAATACACAGAAGCAGATGCTTGCACATAGGAGTGTTTCAAAAGAAAAAAAGCATTTTTTTTTCTCTAAGTAGCCATTACTAATAAATGAAATTAGTACTGAATTTTCAAGAAACAAAAGTGACCGCAAAATGGTGTTGTTTGGTATGAATTTTGTTTCATTTATGTAAAACAACATACACATCAAGTGATTAAACTCCAACACACTGTATGTTTACTATGTCCCCAATGACAACCACTTAGATTATTCCTGAGAAATCTTGCTGTTTCACCAGCCTGGTCTCATTTTTTATGAATCTAATTTCATTAAGATATTTGTATCAATGCATTTTATCATTTTATCGATAAGCAATTTAGTCTTAAATCGCTTAGTCCCCTTTAGTAATTTTTAGTTCCTACCCCCGAACCTTAACCCACCCATTTTATAGCGAATATAAAACATAATTGACCGAATTATGCAGGGAAACTACCATTTTAGTAACAATATATCATTAAAAATATATTTTTTATAGTCTGTAATCCCACTGCTACCTCTAAACCTAACCATAACTATTTCTTAATGTACAGTATAAAGAAAAACATGACAGACCGATAAGTGCAATCACAATAATTTATTTATTGCAAAAATGTCAAAAGCACTATAAAAGTAATCCAAATGACGATGCGCTGCATTTACAGTCCTCTCTGGCAGAATAGAATAGTTTTGTGTGAGGTACAGAGCAAAATTTAAGTTGTTCATCGCTGAAAATATTATCCAGGTTATTATCCCGATCCACTCTATGAAGCATTTCTTATGCAAACACACTTCACCAGAAACATGGCATGTCGCAATCTGTGACGACGAAGAAGCTGTGCCGGTTTTCGTGCCGTAAAACCTGTCGTAAAGTTTTTGAAGTGGCAACTTTTGAATTTGTAACGAGTGTATCAGCGCTGGTATTGATACTTATGGTTACTGGCTGCTCAGGATGGAATAAGGTCGCTGAATACCCTCTGGCTGCTCAGGATGGAGATGAAGGTCGCTGAATAAAGGCTTGCATTTTGGTCTGTTCCTCGCAGACATATGAATTCTGAAGATTTTGATTACAGCGTACAAATAAAATGTATTCCTTTTGTAATTATGCTTTTGTTTTGTATATTCTATTTTATGGATCTGTTTTGACCTCACTCTTGACAGTCACTACAGTCTAAATAGAATGAAATCTTCGTTCTGCAATTTCTCTCGAAGCCTTATGTAAACAAAGTCATGCCCATGACCCCAGAGGTGGAGCTGCCCACACTATAAAAGTAGGATGAACTTCCGGATCATCCTTTTACCTTTCTCACCTCAGAGACCAGGTACAGGTAGGAAATAATTAAATTGATTATCCACCATTCAATTCATCACCTAAGTGGCACAGGTGCCTTGTGTCCCTGTGAATTGTGGTGGTTTTATGGCATTATTTCATTGTTCTTTTTTTTTTTTTAGCTAGTATGCTAGCTAAGCAGTGTTGGTGGTAATTCTGTTTCTCTTTCATACAGTGGGTACGGAAAGTATTCAGACCCCCTTAAATGTTTCACTCTTTGTTATATTGCAGCCATTTGCTAAAATTTTTTTAAGTTATTTTTTTTTCCTCATTAATATGTACACACAGCACCCCATATTGACAGAAAACCACAAAATTGTTGACATTTGTGCAGATTTGTAAAAAAGAAAACGGAACCTATCACAGGCTAAGTATTCGACCCTTTGCTGTGACACTCATATATTTAACTCATGTGCTGTCCATTTCTTCTGTTCATCCTTGAGATGGTTCTACACCTTTATTTGAGGCCAGCTGTGTTTGATTATACTGATTGGACTGATTAGGAAAGCCACACACCTGTCTAAATAAGACCTTACAGCTCACAGTGCATATCAGAGAAAATGAGAATCATGAGGTCAAAGGAAATGCCTGAAGACCTCAGAGACAGAATTGTGGCAAGGCACAGATCTGGCCAAGGTTACAACAAATTTCTGCTGCACTTAAGGTTCCCAATAGCACAGTGGCCTCCATTCCTTAAATAGAAGACGTTTGGGACGACAAGAACCCTTACTAGAGCTGGCCGTCCGACCAAACTGAGCTATAGGGGGAGAAGAGCCTTGGTGAGAGAGGTAAAGAAGAACCCAAGATCACTGTGGCTGAGCTCCAGAGAGATGCAGTCGGGAGATGGGAGAAAGGTGTAGAAAGTCAACCATCACTGCAGCCCTCCACCAGTCGGGGATTTATGGCAGATGTGGCCGGACGGAAGCCTCTCCTCAGTGCAAGACACATGAAAGCACGCATGGAGTTTGCTAAAAAACACCTGAAGGACTCCAAGATGGTGAGAAAATAAGATTCTCTGGTCTGATGAGAACAAGATATAACTTTTTGGCCTTAATTCTAAGAGGTATGTGTGGAGAAAACCAGGCACTGCTTATCACCTGTATAATACAGTCCCAACAGTGAAGCATGTGGTGGCAGCATCATGCTGTGGGGGTGTTTTCAGCTGCAGGGACAGGACGACTGGTGCAATCGAGGGAAAGATGAATGCGGCCAAAGTACAGGGATATCCTGGACGAAAACCTTCTACAGAGTGATCAGGACCTCAGACTGGCCGAAGGTTTACCTTCCAAAAAGACAATAACCCTAAGCACACAGCTAAAATAACAAAAGAGTGGCTTCACAACAACTCTGTGACAACAACTTCTTGAATGGCCCAGCCAGAGCCCTGACTTTAAACCCAATTGAGCATCTCTGGAGAAACCTAAAAATGGCTGACCACCAACGTTTACCATCCAACCTAACAGAACTGGAAGGATCTGCAAGGAGGAATGGCAGAGGATCCCAAAATCCAGGTGTGAAAAACTTGTTGCATCTTTCCCGAAAAGACTCATGGCTGTATTAGATCAAAATGTGCTTTACTAAATACTGAGCAAAAGGTCTGAATACGTAGGACCATGTGATATTTCAGTTTTTCTTTTTTAATAAATCTGCAAAACTGTCAACAATTTTGTGTTTTTCTGTCAATATGGGGAGCTGTGTGTACATTAATGAGGAAAAAAAATGAATGTAAATGATTTTAGCAAATGGCTGCAAATAACAAAGAGTGAAAAATTTACGGGGGTCTGAATACTTTCCGTACCCAACTGTAATCCATCAATAAAAAAAATAGGGGAATATGCTTCTATTGCAAGTTGGTGAGTATTAAGCCCTGTTGTCCCTATATCAATATGTGTAATTGTTACTACATGCTATGTCAGTTACTGGTGGAGGGTACGTACTTGTGTGGGCAGCTTCGTCTACGGTGTCGCAGTTTGGTGAGGTTTATTGTCGATCGGCAGAGTATGTTTGCATACTAATATTCTAATTAATTTAATTATATTTAAAATGTCATTTATTGGTAAGACGTTATAGTCTCAGTGTTCACATGATACCTCATAAAGCCATACAGCATACAATTGTTTGTATTTTTGTTTGCTTTTAAAAAGTGCAACTGTGTAGGGTGAGGTAGCTTATGACACATTACTGATTAATAATGTGGATGAGTACTGCCAGTACTAAAATATTTTTTATCTGTCCTAATCAGGGCCGGCGCAAGCTCAACTGCCGCTCTAGGCGAAATACTGTCGTGCCGCCCCCATTTCACACTCACAATTAAACATGGTTTAGGTTATTGATACAATTGCACTGAAATAGCATACACAAGCATATTTTCAATTTTTGTTTTCATAGGCTATTGCGACATTTAAAAAAAAAAAACTGAAGATTAGTGAAAATTCCCAGCGAGCAGCTCGACATAAATGCTTTTTAGGATGCGGAACGCACAAGTTTCTGTAAGTCTCTGAAATTTCATTTCCAATAAGAGACAGAAATCTGTTCAGGCCGTGATACAGCCGAAATCATGTTGCTGGTGTGCACAGCGATTCCTAGTGGTTATAAATATGATAAATGTTAATATATAGCGTATATAAATATTATGCACTCAATAAGGGTTAGCCTTTCCCTTGCCAAGGGTCAGAAATAATGGGGTAAAAATGCTACTAAATTGGACAATAGTGCCCCTGTACTACTAAACTAAATCTGTTATGGTTTTCACGAATAAAATGAAAATTAAATGAACAGACGGGCTTTGGATGTATGTATTTGTCTGCCCCGCTGCACACACATACAGGAGTAGGCTACACAGCATAAGCTTACATTTCAGAAGTGCGTGTCGGGCTTTAAAACTCATTAGACATCACCATCAGCAAAAGTCATTTGTATTCATGTCCAGATAGTTTTATTCATTTTGATAACATTTTTGGCTGTACATGAGCGTGTTTTGCATGTGGACTATTGATGCCGCTCTTGTGGGGTCCGGTGCGGGAGCGGCATTGAAGCAAAGTTAATTTAGATTTAGAATAACTAATGGAATGGTAACTTGTTGATATGAGTGCAATTATTCCAAACGAATTAATGGCCAAAAGATTAAATAAAATCTCTGTCCTTTTTGCCACCCTAGGCGTCTGCCTAGTTCGCCTATATGCATGCGCCAGCCCTGGTCCTAATGAATTTGTCTTCACAATTCTTTCATGCATATTGTGTATCTATGAATATATAAATGTGTATGAATGAGAAATGAGAACAGGCTGATGTATCAGCAAACTCTGCATTTGTTAATGTTCCTAAAATGAATTATTAATGGGTCTTACCTTTTAATAAATCATAATAAAGTTAATTGCTATTAACTTCTAATGCAGCATATGCTTATATTTTAATAAATGCAACATTTTGCATATTAATCTTCATCATGAAAATATTTTCAAATCATGTGTCTACAAGCACTACTCCAAACTACAAAAAATTAATAAAAATTCACCCTCAAGACAATGTACAGTATGCTTCAGTTCGCTCCAGTATGCTTTTTACCATCTCATATCTCTCATTTCATGATCGACTTCAGTCTATTTATGAATATGATGAGAAAAGAAGAGGGAGTGAGACAGAAAAATAGCATTTTACCACTAATGAGGAGCATATACTTTTAGACAAAGTAGGATTTTTCCCCATAATATTCATTTAGAAGAATATTGCTGAGTCTCCTCTAGCTTGCATTTAAACTTATTGTTATGACTGCACACTCACACTATTTCCCAATTAAGTCGTGAGCTCTTGTAATTGGACCCGTGGATTGACTAGAGCTTCCAGATGTTTCTGTTATCTGGCAGAGAGTGGAACTTATTAAATTGATGAGGAAAAAAGGCACAATATTGTCTGGACGACACGGTCTAATTAGCAAAGGACACTCTCAACTCAGTCACCTTGAAAAGATTTCGTTTCTGTGGTGACCCTGATCTCAGTTCCATACAAAATACTGTTAAAAAATAAGACCCACAAATAGATGCATTCAACCTTTCCTTTTTAACTAGGCAGTATGTCGGTTTTAAACCAAATATCTGCATATGTTATTATAATAATAATAATAATAATAAGTTTTATTTTTACTTTAAACTTTAGAGTCGGTCCTGAACAATCGACCGGGCATATTTCAGTCAGTTATAGCGCCACCTGCTGGCAGCAGGAAGTAACATGTTTTACACTGTAATGTACTCTCAGCAACATAATAAAATGTGCCAGCAACTGCAAAACATGATAGCAACATGGTAGAAACATGTTAAACCATGCAAGCAACATTTATCTAGCTGTTAAAACATGCTATTAATGGCATGAAACTGGAAGTTGTTGTAACTCAAACATACATTGTCCAATCCACCCAAAATTTAACAAGTTTGAGGTATGTTGGCAACAGGAATGGGCATGTTTTACACAAACTCAAACAAGCAAAGTCAAATCTGCCCCAAACTTCACATGTTGTATAAGAGTCCTGGCTTGAAGACATAATCATGACAATATTCAGTTATAATCATAGAGCCACCTGCTGCCAAAATTAACTGGCATGTTTTAATATACAATGTTTGGAATGTTTTTCACTCATTTAAGGATACAGTGTTCAGTCTATACCAAACTTCATGTTTGATAATAGTCCTAGCCTGAAGACATCTATAAACCAATATTTAGTTATAGTCATAGCGCCACCTACAACAGGAAGTGACATGCTTTAGACCAGGGGTGCCCAAACTCAGTCCTGGAGGGCCGGTGTCCTACAGAGTTTAGCTCCAACCCTAATCAAACACACCTGCTTGGAAGTTTCTAGTATGCCTAGTAAGACCTTGATTAGCTTCAGGTGTGTTTAATTAGGGTTGGAGCTGAACTCTGCAGGACACCGGCCCTGCAGGACCGAGTTTGGGCACCCCTGCTTTAGACTGTGATGCACTCCTATTAACATATTAAAATATGCCATCAAATGCCAGAAACATGTTAAACCATCCTAATAATTCCATGAAAAAAATAGTTGTTGTATGTAGCGTCTGGACCAATCCAACACACTATATATTCTCTTTTTATATAACAAATACTCTGTAACCTCAGTTAACAAGCCATACGAGGATCCATGAACCCTTCCCCCCCGGAATGCGTAACACACCAGGAAGCCGAACAGGCACCTGGTTGCATGTCAACCAACGCTGATATCACTGGGTTTATTGGCCAAAAATATGTAAAGCAGGGAAAATCCCTGCATGTCCAAGGAAAAGCAGAAGAGTAGAAATGGAATTTTCTACTAATTAATTCATAGGAAAACGTTTATTTGAATGAACACACATATTCTTCAGCCCATTGAGTATATTATTGTCATTGTGTATTTTGTCTTTGATATTCTTAGACTATTTTAGTATGCTTGTGAGGGAACCCATTCCTGATCATCCCTTTTCACTATATGTAATCTTACCTTGTTTAGTATCTATGAATTTGCCTTCTTATGATCGAAACAAGCGTGTATATTATATGTTGGTATATAGGCAATATATATTAGGGCCCTGATAATCGTTAGTAATTTCGATTTAAGTCCATTTGCAAACTACCATGCTTAGAGAACAAAGGGTCGCAAACCCTCCAGCAAATGCCACCTCCCGCTCGGAAATTCCATTTTGCTCATTGGACAAGCCCATCTGGAAAGGCGGAGATCTTCTCCGACCTTAAAGGCCCGGCTCCAGGGACCCGCCCCAGTCGGTGGTTCGGTCAGAAGCTAAGAAAATGTGAGAAAACGCTTCAGGATACCAAAGCATTTGTGCCAGGCCTTTCTTCGGCCTAGTCCTTTCCATTCATCAAGTGACTCTGACTCAAACTGGTTCTTTTCATCGACCCGAATTCAGCAAAGATCTACGGGAAGCGTTAAGATTTGCATCAGGAATCTCTTTCGGACCGCCGAGACTCGCAAGTATCAAACATAGTCTTATTAATTGATACATTAAGTATCAGTAACACCTTTTTACAAGGTGTGTTTGAACCAGAATTGAGTAGCCCTGAAGCTGGATGTGTTGAATATACATGCAAAGTGTTCCATAAAATTCATTCTTTATGCCTCTTTCTATGCTGAGTTAAACTTTAACCCTTTCCTATACCAACTGTATGTGTGTGTGTGTGTGTGTATGTTAGACCGGCTTAATGTGTTTATGTAGTATGTTAGACTAGTTTAAGTGTTTATGTAGTTAATAAAACCTTACTTGTATCACACTTGACGTGTTCATTGTTTACTCATAACCGGAGTCAATAATCATGCAGATTTAAGTTACAAACTTATAGAATTGTACAGTAAGAAAGTTATTTCCTTAACCAGGAAATTAACATTCATAGAAGGACAAGACAGTTGACACATGAGTGGCAGCTAAATATCTACAGGGATCTAATAATGAATAATGTAATTATAACTAGTTATGGTTAATTATTCATATTTCCCCATGAGCTGATTGCTACAGGAATCAAACATACAATGTCCATTCGGCCTAATCTCCCACGTTTCATAGCAGTCCTGGTCTGAAGACATTACAAGGCAATATTCAGTTATAATCATAGCGCCACCTTTTGGCAGCAGGATATGTCAAGTTTTACACTAACTCAAATGTAATATTCCATGTTCAATCTGCACCAAACTTCACATTTGATAAAGGTCCTGGCCTGAAGACATCTACATGCAAATATTCATTCATAATCATTGCGCCACCAGCTGGCAGCAGGAAGATAGGCACATATAAATGACTATGACATATACCTCCTTCATTTACCACTTTAAATGCAAATTGCTCGCCGTTCGCTGTCTTACTAAAGCCACCGGGTGGCGGTGAGCCCGGGTTCGAGGAAAAATTAGTTTTCATAAAATGCCAAATTTTCTAAACAAAGTTATCTTAAAGTATAAATGTTAAATTGTATGTAACTACATTAATGTAAATACATTAATATGAATGCAACAGTCAGCCTTATGTAATGCAGGGTCCTTATCTCTCTATCAACCAAAGGGTCGAGGCCAAAAAGAGTCGAAGACCCTTCATATAAATACAACTGCCTACATAATATAATAAATCATCTAATAAATAAGTATAAATGTGACTAATGGTTCTGGTAAAAAAAAAAAAAAAAAAAAAAAAAAAATTTAAAATGGTGAAAATTCTGTATATGACATGTGCGAGTGTGTATGTTTTTTTTTGAGTATAAGACAAAACCTTTCCCATAAATATCATCCGTGTTAACATTAAGACAGTTGAAGGCTTAATACGAGTTAAACTGCTAATCAGAGTGGGATTTTTTTTTTTTTTTTTTTTTTTTTTTGTTCGGCATATCCAAGACGTCTTGCCTTACTACTTATTACACTTACAAATATTGAATTCATGAATAATTTAACCTACCGCCCACACCCAAATGGTGCAATTGACTTCATTATTTATTTTCCAGCACTTCAATAATTAATGCTATGTGTAGGAGAGCTTCTTGCTCTGCATGGCTTTCTCATAATTAAACCAGCTGCCAGTGCTATGACGTCCTCTATCATTAAAAGCATTAGTGGGATTAGAAAGTTTGTCTGTTCTTCTGTTCACTCTCATCTTAGTTTCTCTTCCCTTATTATTGTCTCTCTCACACACAAAAACACATAAATGGACTCGTAAGAATGTAGAGATTATAACATTAGAGACTGCTATACATATATACTAACACACAGACATATTTTTAAATGGATATGCTCTTTTTCTTAACTTTCATCTCACATTACAGTGAGCGAAAAAAGAACAAACCCATTTAGATGCAGCTAGCTAATCTGCATTAGTTTATTGCATCAAGTCACATTTGGAGTCCAGTCACAATTAAATGATAAAACTAGTCACATCCATTTGTGTGATTGTGTGTGCTGGAGGAGAGATGAAAAATGCCAAGAATATATGATTTATGTGCATTCTCTGTTAAGTGCCCCATTTTACAAAAATAAAAGCCTTTGTAATAAATGGCTCTTTCAAGCATTACACAAATCAATAGCATCTAAAAATGGCTACTCTTCTCTTCTTGACCGTCCTGCTTTTAAAAGTGCAGACATATTGAATTAAGGACACTCTCACTCATCTATCAATTTTTGTCCAAGATAAAGTTTAGCTTTTTGTTTTTACTTTACATGTTTTTGTGCTGGTGGTCTAAAAACGTTACTCAAAAACTTTCGCCTGTTTTCAAAGAGTTTTATATATTTTTCATGCCATAGACACACAAAGTTATTTAAAAAGAATCTGAGAAAATTCTAAATTAATAGTTTTTGATCTAACCTAAAAACCTGTTAAACTGAGTTCACTGGCTAAAACTGAAGTTGTTTCACAGACAAAGGACTGTCAAACATTGTACAGTTCTCCTTTTCTCCCCTGTCATTTGGCAGTTTTATATCAGCACATTCTCACAGTTTTGACCTTAGGGAGCTCAAGATGCCATTCAAATGGTTCAACAAAGGGTGTAGATTACGCGGGTGATCCACTTTTAATATCACATAAATTCGTCCCCCGCACTTTTTCGGGCAAGTGTGTTCACATAGAGGTTTTCAAGAGCCGGTGTGAATAAATATAGATTTAAATTCAAAGAGACAGGATAGTCTGTGCATGATCTGATGTTTTATTCCGACCCAGAATAAGGCGAGATGACCATCGCGGAGCACTAAACACTCAGTGCAGTGTATGTTTCATTCATACTCGAAGCCGGAGGCGCTCTCGCGCAGAAAGTTGTACGAAGAAATTCCTAATATGGACAAAAGCATCCAGCTTTCTCTGTATGAAAACAGTTGTTTTCACAGAAAAAAAGAAACGTTTGGAAACATGAAGACATTAAACATACGATTGTGACAATATATGGTTTATTTGTGTTTGTCAAGTCATCTTCAGGTAATAAATAAAGTATATGAACAATGCAGTGCTAATTGACATAGCATTACAGTATTGAAACTATTCTGCCTTGTGATAAAAAAAGTGTTTGTAGTATATAAACAAATCATTATTATTGGTTATTGTCCAGCAGTTATCTGATTTCTAAGTCAATTAAAAGCTAGAAATTGGAGAACAATTAAAGTTGCCTATACAACAGTCAAGTTTTTGAACAGTAAGATTAAAAAGATTTTTTTAAAGAAGTCTCTTCTGTTCACCAAGCCTGCATTTATTTGATCCAAAGTACAGCAAAACAGTAAAAATTTGAAATATTTTTACTAGGCTATTTAAAAAAATATATTTCGTTTGAAAGATTTTAAAATTTGATGCAAAGCTACATTTTAGCATCATTACTCCAGTCACACGATCCTTCAGAAATCATTCTGATATACTGATTTGCTGCTCAAAAAACATTATTTTATTATTATTATTATTGTTGAAAACAGCCGAGTAGAATTTTTTTCAGGTTTCTTTGATGAAAGTTCAGAAGAACAGCACTTATCTGAAATAGAAATCTTTTGTAACATTCTAAATGTCTTTATCAGCACTTTTGATCAATTTAAAGAATCCTTGCTAAAGAAAAGTGTTAATTTCTATAATTTATTTTCCAAAAATTTTTAAATTATACTGACTCTAAGCTTTTGAATGGAATAGTGTATAATGTTTTGAAGGTATCTTGTTAATGTTACAAAATATTTTTATTTTGAATAAATGCTGTTCTTTTGATCTTTTTTATTCAAAGAATCCTGAAAAAATGTACTCAACTGTTTAAATATTGACAATAATAATAATTTAAAAAAATGTTTCTTGAACAGCAAATCAGCATATAATGATTCTGAAGGATCGTGTATGAAGACTGGAGTAATGATGGTGAAAATTCTGCTTTGATCACAGCAATCATTTTAAAATATATTCAAATAGAAGCAGTTATTTTAAATAGTAAAAAGATTTCACAACATTACTGTTTTTGCTGTATTTTGAATCAAATAAATGCAGCTTAGTGAGCAGAAGAGACTTCTTTAAAAAAAAAATTTACTGTCAAAACCTGTGATGGTAAGTTTATCTAGTTACAGAATGGTAGATTACAGTTATATCGATAAAACAAATTCTGTCCCCTCACTTCGGAACTGAGGCTACGCCCCTGGTTCACCAGCTGTCTGTCAAACTGTGGCCAAGGGGACACGAGGAAAGAAATTCTTTCATCGGACAACTGTATACTTTAATTTGCTGTTGCAACTGTGCGACGTAATGAAATGAAATAGTACCAAAATCTGGTATAGATATTTTATTGATGGGATTTTTTATATATAGCATTTCTTTTATTTGTCCTCTTTTTTTACATAATTATATACACTAGTGGCCACAAAAGGTGAATAAGTACTGTTTTTGACAGAGGCAATTTTCTCCATAGGCCTGCACTCAAAATACAGTAAAACTGTAATATTGTTAAATATTATCACAATTAAAAATTACTGTTCTATAGAAACATTTCTTATTATTACCAATGATTGAAACAGTTGTGATGCTGCTTATATTTTGCGAAATCTGTGATAAACATCAGTCAAAACGATTATATTTCCAAATATTGCTGGTGTGTTTTTTAACTTTATATCATCAATAATTTTTGTAACTCCTGAAAAAAAAACTAATTGTAGTTTCAACAAATTAAAATAGAAAACAGTTCTTTTAATTTCTAATAGTATTACTGTTTTAATGTATTATTTATTATTAATGTACTATTAATTAAAAACTGCAATCTTGATCTGCGTAAAACAACTTTTCTCAAACATAAAAATTTTTAATTATTCCAAACTTTTGACCACTAATGTATATTTATGTTTGCTTTAGTTTGTAGGTTCCTTCACCTCAATATGAAATCGCCAAAATATTTCTATCTTGGGTAAAAATGAAGGATGTCAGGAAGCCCTACAATTGATAGCAACCATCACTCTAACGGAAAACATACATCTACCAACCAAAACAGCCTCATCCTAGAAGGAGCGACAAGAATGACGTTTACTATTTTAATTATCAAGGCACGTATTCTACAAATAATGGTGGAGCTTAGGGCACATACTCATTTGGTTAGCTTCACCATGTGTGAACCCATGCAATCTCATCATGAAATGAGAGCCTGAACAGGCAGCAGTCTCTTCACTGTAATGCAGAATGAGAGAGGGATAATAAGATACTGTTGTGGAAACGTTTTCAATCAGTGGCAAACAGAAATGTAATCATTCATCCATTTAGCTCGGTGTTGTCTGTTTGCCATAATATAGAAATAGAAAAAAATCTATAGAAAAAAATTTCTGCTAATCTATATACACTACCAGTCAACATTTTTTTGAACAGTGAGATTTTTTATGTTTTTTCTTCTGCTCACCAAGCCTGCATTTTATTTGATTCAAAGTACAGCAAAAGCAGTAATGTTGTGAAATATTTTTACTATTTAAAAGAACTGCTTTCTATTTGATTACATTTTAAAATGATGGCGTGATCAAAGCTGGATTTTCAGCAGTCATTACTCCAGTTTTCAGTGTCACATTATCCTTCAGAAAGCATTATAATATGCTGATTTGCTGCTCACGAAACCTTTCTTATTATATATATATTATATATTATATTTATATTATATTATTATAAACAGTGATACATTTTTCAGGATTCTTGATGAATAGAAAGATCAAAAGTCAGTATTTATGTGAAAATAAAAGTTTTTGTAACATTATTACACTATACCAGCAAAAGCTTAGCGTCAGTATAGTTTTTATTTTTGGAAAAAAATTTAGAAATGAACACTTTTCTTTGCAAGGCATGCTTTAAATTGCTCAAAAGAGATGATTAAAGACATTTATAATGTACAAACATTTATATTCATATACCCTAAATGCGGTCTTCTGAACTTCTATTCATCAAGAAACCGAAAAATTCGATCGGCTGTTTTTCATCATCAGAATAATAATAATAAATTTTTTGTTAGCAGGATATCAGAAGGATCTGAAGGATCGTGTGACTTGAGTAATGATGCTAAAAATTTAGCTTTGAATCCAATAAATACATTTTAAAATATATTCTAATAGAAAAAAGTTATTTTAAATGGTAATAATATTTAACAAGGTGACGGTGTTGCTGTACTTTGGATCAAATAAATGCAGGCTTGGTGAACAGAAGAGACTTCTTTAAAAAACATAAAAAATCTTACTGTTCAAAATTTGACTGGTGTATAGGCAACTTTAATTGTTCTCTAATTTCTAGCTTTTAATTGACTTAGAAATCAGATAACTGCTGGACAATAACCAATAATAATGATTTGTTTATATACTACAAACACTTTTTTAATCACAAGGCAGAATAGTTTCTATACTGTAATAAATGCTATGTCAATTAGCACTGCATTGCTCATATACTTTATTTATTACCTGGAGATGACTTGACAAACACAAATAAACCATATATTGTCGCAATTGTATGTTTAATGTCTTCATGTTTCCAAACGTTTCTGTTTTCATACAGCGATAGCTGGACACTTTTGTCCATATTAGGAATTTCCTCGTACGACTTTCTGCACGAGAGTGCCCTCCGGCTTACAGTATGAATGAAACATACACTGCAAAGAGTGTTTAGCGCTCCGCGATGTTCATCTCGCCTTATTCTGGGTCCGAATAAAACATCAGATCATGCACAGACTATCCTGTCTCTTTGAATTTAAATCTATATTTATTCACACCGGCTCTTGAAAACCTATGCGAACACACTTGCCCGAAAAAGTGCGGGGGATGAATTTACGTGATATTAAAAGTGGGGGGGACACGTTCCCCACGTAATCTACGCCCCTGATTTCAATAATCTGTTTCAGTAGGATGTACATCACAAGACTGAAGCACTAGCAGCACCAAACAATATCTGTTAAAGTGCCTTTGTTTACAAGTACTACCTGTTTGTCCACAATGGAAGGCGGAAGGAGTGTTTGAAACGTATTCAGAAACACCCATTATTTTTGCCTAATAATTATTTCATGCCCCTATAGTAGTACAAAAATGACACACTACAGCTTTCAGCAACAAATCCCCAGCAATCGGCATCCCATCAGTAGGATTCATATTCAACACCCCATGAGAGACATTGTTCTTGCTAGCCCTTTTAAACACTCTTGGCAGCATTCAGATCAGCATTAAGGCACTCAATGAGCCTTGCCATGGCAATTCTCTTATAAACTTTCAGTAGTATAACTTACGACCAGTCCACAGAGGATGACCAGCTTGTGTTATGATGAAGGCAGTTTATCACAGCAGGGCAGTATTAAAAGATTTCTTTTGACAACTATTAGGCACAGCACAGTCTCTGGCGGAGTCAATCAGATGATGTTTTCTACAAAGATGGTACAAACATCCAGAAAGAAAGCGGGAATTATCATTCATCTTGACTATTTTGTTTCAAAATCTGCACTTCTAGACCTTTTCACAGAATATTTTCCTTTTGAAACTAACCAGACTAAAGTCACAGACTTAATCGTTGCTGTCCCTTTGTGCAATAAAAGAATGCTACAGTGTGTCTTTTCACAGTTTTTGAGTACTTGAAAATTGGTTTATGATATCTTGAAAGGTCTATTTGAAAGTTGCTCACATTTATTTAATCAACCATACATAAACATGAGCCCAGCATGTGAAACCTGTTCCCTGCCCCAAAAGTGAAGGGTCATGCTATTCATATTCATGTTTGACTTCACCACGCAGCGGCCTCACACCACATCTCGCAGTCCAAACATTGATGACCTCTGATTGAGCTGCCATTTTCATGTCTGTGGGCTGACAGACCGCACTTATTGTGTGTGTCTACACAATAGAGGCCTTTCTCTCCTGAATGAGATCGCTTGGCCTTGTTTGAGACAAGGCTATTGATTCAAACCATGAATTAAAAAGGTGCAGTATCGCCTCTCTATGTCATTGACATGTGGTAGAACAGAGGCGCATGGAGCGATTGAATGTGACTCTCCAGAGCTGAACATTAAAGGGGGAGGTCAGATCTCAAACGAGGAATGCGCAAATCTTTTAAGGGTTTTGATTCCGAAGAAATCTGTGCATTTGAGACAATGGGTGATAAAAAAAAAGTATAAACCAAACATGTCTGGGACTGGCTGTGAGACTCAAAGTGTAGAAAACTAGAGCAATTTTGGCTATGTACGACTTGGAAGACTATTAAACTGTCCTCCAGGGTGCATGTGGAGATTCAGCGTTAGTAGAAAGTGTTAATTGGCGTTCTGCGTGCTCTTTCTTCTCTTCAAAATAGCATGTTGGTTCACAAAGTCCCAAAATCTTCTGTTGCAGAGCTCGTTGATTTCCTGTGCCCCAATTCTTGTATTCGAACATGATGAAAACGCTTTTTAAATTGTCTTATAGTAAAAATCTTTGATTTAGTCTTATTAGTGGTTATTAGTTTACCTCACCTTACCTAAAATAGGTTAATTAAGAAGCTTGTATTGATTGATTGTTTACAGCATGGACCCACAACCCATTTTGCACAGTTAAAAATGGTTGCAGTTTTGAAATTGGAACAGGGCTTTTATATAGGACATCAAAACAATCAATAGCAAAAAAAAAAGAAATAATAAAAAGTAAAAAAGACTGCACTGTCCCCAAGTATTAGGTAGTTTGAGCTGAGCAAAATACCTTTGTGAGACTGTGGGAGACAGAAAAAGATTGTGTGCACTCCTAACTGTCTGCGTAGTTAAAAAACGAAGACAGAAAAGAAGATGAGAGGGAATAAAGCAAAGCTTTATAAAACATGACTCCATTGGTTCATTTTCAGAATTCAATTAGACTTCACTAGATCCATTCATTAATCTGGAAGTTTCTTTGTTTGCGACTGTAACCTTCACATAACTTGTATATTTTCTTAGCATTTTATTTGACATGAGGTGCATCATTCCTGGAAAAATATTATATTATTCAAAAATGATGAAAGAAGACTAAACCAAATATCTTAATTACAGACTTCATTGTGTATCTTCACTGTAAGTAATGAGCTGAATAGTCTGTTGATGAGCTCTAAAACGACCTTGACTGTCACTCTGCTGGAGTGTTTAGGTTAAGTTATTTTTCTTGTCAGAGCAGTTCAGTGTGTTTTCTCAGAGGTGTGTCATATTATATACACTGTATATATTTAAGTGCATATACTATTGTTTTAAATCTTTTTTATTTCATGCCTATACTATGAGGTGAACCTGTTGCACTTTAGATTTTCTTTTAACCTGTGCAGTAAATTTAATGAGCAGAGAGGAGAAACGTGTTTTGCAATTATGTTGTTTTTAAAAGTTCACTGAAAGTAGTGCAGTCTGAGATTGCTTGAAAATGTGGTTTCTTATATTTTGCCACACTGTGTCGCCTCTCTTTGCTTCATGGACGAAGTAATACAAAACAGAGTTGCTTCTTCAGAAATTGCATCATCTGTTCCAGACATATTGCATGAATTTTTGCTCTTCTGTCACTATGGAATAGAAAACTCTTGTTTTATTTTGCATGTAGAAATGCAAAGCCATTCACAAGTCTTCTTTTGAGTCAAACACTGGGCAGTGGTGTCTTAAAGAGTGTTTTTAAAGTGACCCCTGTTGGTCAAAGAAGAAACTGCACTTGTCCCAATGCTTACAAAACACATCCTCTGTGTCTGTTAAGGTACATTCTGGCATGAGAATTGAACTGGGTCTGTGCTCCTCAACAGCTATCACAACAGAAGATGCACTTAACTTCGGTTTCAAGGGAACTTGGGAGTCACTAATTGCTCTGCTACTCACAATGGCCACTGCTGACTTCACGTCACTGGTGTTAGTCTCTCCACACCTCCGCTGCCGGTGACGTTTCTAGTGGAAACAACTATTTATATCTATCTTTTACAGCCAGAACCAGCCTCGGTCAATTAACAGAGCCAATCTCTGTAAGGGCAACATAAGACAAGATGGCGCCCAGAGAGACTGGGTGTTAGTGAGTTTCTCCTGAGGCTTCACACCACAGATTGTTCTCATCATTCAATACAAAATTTAGAACAGTCTGTCTGCTTGCCACCAGGATGACTTGTGTCATCTAAAGCCAACTGTCAATCATCTAGTGCGTTGTGCATACTGAAATCTACTAACGTCAAGTGTGGTGTCACGTTTGTATTGCACAAAACACTTTTTTCTTAGTTATGAATCATTAATAGCACTTATCATGCAGACTATGAATGTATAAACTATTTATCTTTTGATGAATAGCAGATACAGTTGAAAATATACATAGAGAGATGAAGCGAGAGCATTTCAAATGACAGTGTCAAGGTTTTCTGCCACCATAGAATCACCTGAGCAAAGAACTTCCACTACACACCTGCATATGAATGAGCGCTGCGAAGATGTCCTTGTTGTAGAGGCAGTATTTCTGAGATCATTTGTCTTTTCATTGCATTGCAGAATGCGTCATGTGGCCATTTAAAACTTTGTTTTAACTCTAAGGAGGCTTTCAGACGGTGACCTTACATGTGTTTTATTTTGCACAATCTCTGCTGTTGATTGAGAGTGCTATGCAGTGGTTTCAGAGAATTGAAGAAAAGGGTGCTAATGCTTGGCAGAACACCCTAGAGCATAAGTGTCCCTTGTGCACCATGTGCATGTGTCTGAAGAAGCAGTTCTCTGGTTACTTATCCCCCAAAGCCCCTGTCTCATCAAATGCTGATGGAGTCAAAAAGTTCCTGCATGGGCACAGGCAGATGGTGGTTATTAAAACTGTCATTACAGGTCTGTCAGACTAAAAGATGGTCTGTTGTTTACTAGTATAGAATGTTCACTCTTCATATTTCATCTGTTTGGTGGATTGCTAGTATTCTGAGAAGAGAGACTGGCAAATAACATACAGCCAGGCTCCAGTCCCACACAGCCTGAAAAAAAAGAAGCAGCAGCTTATATTCTAGAATCTAATGTTTCACCTTCTTAAAGCCCATAAAAATGAATAACCATCTAATATTATAAAATTAAGGTTGTTCAGTTGTAACATTGCTTGCATACCATCAGGGGCGGCCTGGCTGGTTCATCATCAAAGAAAAAGTGTCAGATTAAGTGTCAGATTAAGTTGACGGCCGACCAAAGGGGGCGCTAATGCAATCTATTTTTGCTTATAAGAAACCAAAATTGACGCGAAAGAGAGGGGGCTCGTAATGGCAAGCAAAAGATGTGAAGATAAAGGATTTGAGAGCTATTGAGTTAGAAAATAGAGTAAATGAACACACACAGACATATTAATACTCAAATTAAAGAATTCTGTTGTTTCAGGTTTCTAGATTCTAGGTTTATGTTTATCATTGTCATATACATTTTGCATTCTGCTCTTTTTATGTTGATGTCAAGTATTTTAGTTCATATACAATAATACATTTATTTCAATCCTCTGTTGAAAAAAAATAGAAACCATCACATAATTTGTAATGGCATTACTGGTTATAATGAAAATTGTATTGGTTTTAATGGAAACTGTAATGGCACCTGTAGGTCTCTACTGGTAATTGGTCACCTTCTATTCATTGCTTTTGTTAAAGCCACTAAAACCTAATGTTATATGTCCCAAAACACACTACAGGAAACCATTATTTAATGGTTTTAATGGTTAAAAGTTGATGGTTTGTAATGTTTGTAATGGTATTTGTAGTGGAAATCATTCAAATTTCTATTGTCTTTTTCAGCAGGGTCACCGTGGGTTTTGTGATGTTATTTGCCATAAATACGATAGGATTGCTGTAATATTGTGAGAAAGTAGTGGCTGTTTGTAGTTGTGGTGGGGCTATTTGGGAGAAAATCCATGGCCGTTTTTTACTCCCAGTCCGTCCCTGCATACCATAACCATTATTTTTTTTAAGAGAAATTAATACTGTACTTTTAATTAACAAGAATTTAATAAAATGATCAAAAGTGATTGACATTTTTTTACATTGTTACAGTAAATCCTGAAAATAAAATGTATAATGAATTCTACAAAAATATTAAGCAGCTCGAACTTGCTATATAATAAGTTTAATATAACTAAGCAGCATGTTAGGAATGATTCTGAAGGATCATGGACACTGAAGGCGGGGAGTAATGGCTGGGAAATTTGATTTGCCATCACAGGACTAAATACATTTTAAAATATAATACAGTTTTTCTGAATTGCTAAAACATTTTTTTGAAACCATCACTCATTTTCTCAAAACCTTAAACACAAATCCAACTACTCAAACTAAATTCACGAAACCTCTGACTCTTCCATCAAAATCAAACAATCACTGCAAAACCATTTTACTTGCACTCAAAATCAAACGATGCTCTCAGATCACACAAACATGAGTCGATAAAGTAAACACTACAGAGCATTAATTAGACACTACAGAGAAAAATGGAGAACACAGCATCCAAAACATTACAGAAAAAAGTATATTGTAATGAGTAAATTTTGCAATTCTGTAAAAAAAATATAGTAATTGCAACTGAGTAAGGTGAAAATATATTATAGGCCTACTGTATGTACTGCAAGAACATTATTGTGCTGAATATTGAATAGTACTGAATGTTTGTATATATTCAGCACTTATTACTGCAGTCAAACTGCAAAGGCCAGAAAGGTCAAATAAAACTCTAAATGAATAGCATGTTACAGTACACTCAAACACTGTAAATTGTGCAATTGTAAAATCAGGTCAATGAGATTCATTCTGTCTCAGCATCATGTCTTTGTGCTTGAGTCCAGCCATATCACAAGTAATGTAGTCTTTTTTTGCTTGACAAAGAGAAAAAACCCTCTGGTCTGACAGATCCAGCGTTGATAACACTCTCTAAACCTTACTCTCTCTCCTCATCCTCCACTTCTTACATGTACTCTTCCTCCTCTCCTTCTCAGATTGTTTCCATCTATTGTTCATATCATCATTCAGTCACCAGTGCCAATTGTGCACTCTGAACTGGCTCATATTTTGTACAGTTGGTTTGATCACATCATTAGAAACAAGTGTGAACAATTTTGAATCGTTGTGTGTAAACAATGACAACTGTGCTTTAGTTGTGTTTAACTTTTGCTGCGTGTGTTTAGCATTTTGCAGCACAAATGCATCACAGTGTGATAAGTGTTTAAGTGAATGAGAATGTGTTCAGAGTTTTGCAAAACAGAGTGCATGAGATTTGCAAATAGAGCCTAACTGCCTGAACGTGTTTAAGGTATAGCAGAAAGAGTGCTTTATTCCACAAATTGGTTTAAGCTAGTGAGAATTTGGTTCAGAGATGGGGTTTAGTGTCTTAGCAAATGTAAAAAAACTGTAAATACAAAACGCTCTTTGAAATTTCTATAATATTGCACAATTACTGTTTAATGATCTTTGCGTCAAACTTAAATGCAGTCTTGGTGATCAAAAACATTAAAAATAATTCTTACAGACCCACAACTTTTGAACAGGTATTCAAAAGCAGCTTCTGATTTTTATGAAATATTTATTTAAGATGAGATGTAAAAAGATATCTAAAATCATAAGATAAAATAAATCATATTTTAGCAGAGCAGAATGCCAGACATGGGGGTGTCACACAAATATATATATATATATCAGTTGATGGTTGCCTTAGAGACACATTGATTTCCCTGTGCCAATTTAAGATTATCTGGAATGTGAGAAACAGGAAAGTGAGATAATCTATAAACATCATAACATCATAAGGCAATTTGGTTAAACTTTCAAGACTGACTTAATGATCCACATCGGCCATGCGTAACTCTTGATTCATGTACATGCCTATGCCCTCAATTATGGGATTAAATAATTCCATTATATTTATAAATGTGTCCTAAATGTGCATAAGTACAATGATTAAAATCATGCTCATGTCACAGGTTGCTAATGTTGAATGCGATACCCGGTACTTGATTGACAACTGGCATTTAGCTGTGAAGAAACAGCCTTTTCAGGCAGGCAGCGTGGAAACGAAGTGCAATGACCGTGGTGTTTTTTTTTGTTTGTTTGTTTGTTTGTTTGTTTTTGCGCCCATCTGAGAGTGCTTTAGAGTTGAGCCCTGGCCCTTTGTACTAATTAACCTGTCTAATGGGTTCGGCAAGTTCCCACTTCCACACTCGATGGAGTCCGTTCAGAGTTCTGTTATTTTAATAACACGCCAGGAGAGAGATATGGAGAACAGAATGCCAAAAGGTGGAAGGTCTCACTGGGTGTTTTAATATAGCTCAGAAGACCCACAGCTCTGTTCCTCTCCACTCTTTCCCCACATCTCTCACTTCACCAACAGCCAGAGCTGTTTGCGTGCTGTGCATCTTAATTTTAAATACATTAGCCATTAACTCTGTGTTCAGAACACCAGCTTGAGTGAGATGCAAGACGTACTGACTAGTTATTTGTCACAACAAAGTTTACTGTGTTTGGTTTGTGCAGTATGAGAGACCGAAATGTAACTGTATTATTCTCAAACTAATAAGATAAAAATAATCTATTGGTTACACTTTACAATAAGGCCCCTTAACATTAAATAACAATCATCAATGCATTTGTTACAGTATTTATTCATCTTAACATTAAAGCTAATAAAAATACAACACCTGGTTGGCTCAGGTCCATTGCATAATATCCACAGACAAAATATATATATATATTTTTTTCTCTTTTTTAATATGGATGACTAAATGTTGAACTAAGATTGCTAAGATTAATGAAAGTTTTAGAAATATTTGCATTGTTAGTTCATGTTAACCAATGTAGTTAACTAATGTTAACAAATGGAATCTTTATTGTGAAGTGGCTCACCGTGTATGTATCTTATGTTGTTCTACCCTTATAGGGACTGACGTTATATATATATTTAACATTTTACTACAATCTTTTTTAATGAATTGGTTGATTCAGTTCAACATATCAGTCACTGACAGTGGATAATTTTCATTTTAGTAAGTGATTATTTGAGGGTACATTTAATATCCATGGTTTGATTCACCACTAGCAATAAATAAATAAATGAATAAATAAGTAAAACATAATAATAATATACAAATAAGCACCCAAATAAGCCAAGAATGTTACATGTAAAGTGATGTGGTATGTTTCATATAGGTAATTACTGATATTTTCAGGGTCAGTCCAAGGCAGATATTCTTGAAAGCAGCTTTTAGACATGCATAGACAATCACACACATGTGCGTTACATACCCTGAAAGCAAACATTATACAATTATGCTATTCATATGGACCTGTGGGTATTCTTGCTATATGTTATCAGTTCATTTCTCAGTATGCTTTCAGTTTCAATGGGTGTGTTTTGTGTGTGTGTGAGCGAGAGAGAAGAGAGAGGAAAGTAAGAAAGAAACAAAAGAGAGAGAGGAGGAGAGCGAGATAGAGAGAGAGAGATACAGAAAAGATGAGACCTCTAAGTAGCAGCTGAACCGCCCACGGCTACCTGTGCCTCAGCTGTTTTCATCTCTTCTCTTTGATTTTCTGTGTCTGTACATCAGAGTCCTCAGAAGACTAAACACAAACACAGCATTCCCTCATGACACCCTTCAGACAGACTCTGCATAAAAATATCCAAAGATCAGAATGTCCAAGGACAGTTGCGCTTTTAGGAACACCCAGATCCATTCACACCTACTGCATACAAATTCTCTTTTTCCACTGTCCAGCTCACCTAAACACAATGACACACAGTCCCATTTCTCCACCGTGTTGGATTTATATAGCCGCAATGCTCAGTGCTGAGAGAAAGCGGGCTGTGATTACGGTGGTGAGATGTCAGGAAAAGAAGCTCTTGCATGACCTGTGACCTCCCATGCAAATCCTGTTTAGAAACAGCTGACCACTGCAATGCAATAAATCATTTTCTTTATCCTTCAAAACTGTGACTTTAAGTGAGAAACAAAACAGTATAAGATATTAAGATTTCTTACCCAATGACAAATACTGTAGCTTTTTCTTGGTCTTAGCATAAATTGAACACAATTTTATGAGGTTTATGCTTAAAACAAGAAATAAAACTGTTTGGGGAAAGGAAAATAAATTGAATTCAAGATATAATCTGTGGAAACAAGCCTCAATATTGCATATTAGACGATTCTCTGGAATTCTCTTGATTCTGATTGGTCAATCGTGACACTCAATGGCGAGATATTTCCTTATATTTACTGTTAACATGTGAATGCTGTATTCACCTGTGCTTCTTCTTAGGTCTCACTCGCTCTCTTGTTTTATACATTTATACAACTGCCATTTTGCATCTCTTTTATTGGTTGTTTTACAAAATCATCTCAGATGACTTCAATATTAATATTACTGTAATAGCTTTAGGATAATGCAGGTTAGATTATTAAAAAAGAGCACAAAATAGTAATAAAATAACAGGACAAAAATACTGCTTAATATATTTGCACATGTTACTCTTACATATGTCCTCTTGCCGACACTTATAAAAGCTTATATAAAAGAAAGATTATCTAAGCTAAAATTTTCAGCCAAGTATTGTATTTGCTCACTTATATACTTCTATGAAAGACCAAAACTTGTGTTTTTTGTGCATGTTCATGCATGTGTAAATTAGTTGGTCCTTGTTCCTCTGCGTGCGCCGTGTTTGTGCAGACTGACTGAGAGTATAGATTTAACCTTGCTCACCTCGCTTTAACATTTTCACTCCTGCGTTGGTATCCCAGAGCCGTTATTTCCAAGCCGCACAGGCACGCTCTGACTCTGTCTGTGTGGTTCAATAGCCATGGGCCCTTGCTATTGAGTCTGTGGACTTGACCTCAGAATCAAATCAATACCAGCACTGTAAACATCAGAACCGCTAAAGCCACTTAAAACAAGGAGAGAAAAAAAAGCCCTAAAACACATACAGCTGAACTGCAAATGACATTTTCAGAATCAAAATACAGGTTATGAGATGTGAAACACGCATTTAAGCACTCTATTACGATGTTCCTGATGAAATGTATTTGTTTGAATAAAATACGATAAATGATAAAATGTCTGATTGTTAAAGGGCTCATTAATTGAGAAATCAAAATGTCCTCAGTCTTTTTGTAATGGCTATTGTACTATAAACACATACTTTAAGTTTCAGAGCTCAAGCACGTCCTTGTTACTTGAAAAACTAAAGCTTTTATTGAAACCGAGTTGGCAAAATGATCCGTTTTCTACTTCTGAATTTTTATTAGATGAATACATGGTGGTGCATTAGTGAAATGACATATACTTCCAAAGGATCCCAATGTTTGGAAAGTAGCTGTTCATTTTCAAATCTGTGAATGTCTTAGTAGAGGATTATTTGTTTGTTCGGTTCATTTCACTGTTTATTCTTTGGTAAACCAGTCAAATTCGGTGCAGAACAGACTTTTAGGGAGAGATATTGACCTGAAAGTAATGACTGTTAAACACACATGATTGTAACTGGCTAAAATGCACAGCGCTGCAACTCTTTTATGCAATAGAATAGATCAAACTAAATTCTATAATAAAACACTTTTAAATTAGGTAAAGAATAGTTAACCAAAAAAAAGGTGGGTACATTTTCAACTATTTTTATTTTGGGGTGAACTATTCCATTAGTCTTGGCAGCTGTAATAATAAAAACATAGTTTAGAGAAAAAAGTTTAGAGAATCATTCTAAATGTAATATCTATTTCATATGCAAAGATTTGACTCAGTCATGGCAGTGGTGTTTTCATTGATGTCTTAAGGAGAAGAATACAAATCGGTGGCTGTGATTTCACCAAGTACAACATGTTCCTGCATCAACATCCTTGTTGAACCTGGAACAGCATTCCAATTAACCAATCAGAATTGAGGGATAACTTTTCAGGAAATATCTGTTTTAGGCTTACGATCAGGGTTAGGTGCTTCTACACCCTTGTTAATCGGCTATCATTTCACACTGATTTTAGGAATAAATTATGGGTAAGGTTAGGCTTAGGGGTAGGGATTGGGTTTAGTCTGTATTTTTGGACAGTAATGTTGATCCAGGAACATGTCTCACTTGGCAAAATCACGGTGACCGTACAAATCAGAGAAAAATGGCCATTTATTTCTAAATTATGACCGTTTTTGATGTAAATATCCTAAGATCCTACTAACATAGTAGGTGCACCAAAATACATTATAAAATAAAACCCCTTTAAATATGATAATACATTGATGTGAAATATTAAGTATGATTTACATTTTTTATTATATTATTTACAGATGATTTTCAACTATTTATTGCAATTCTGTTTGATGATGCTGGCTCAAAAATGCACTGTAGTTTTAAATGAAAAAGCAACAAGGTTGTAAAAATCTTGATTACATCAGTTTGGAATGTTCATTATAGAAAGTTTCTTCTGTTTTACCTAACCGCTCATGCCCAACTGTTCATCAAGATGCTTAAAGAACCTTAGGGCAAGTGGTTACTGAACAAGTAGATCTCTGGGACTCTCCACCAAGCAGAATCAGAGAGTTTGGCTCGTTCCAAAGACTAAGACTGGGAGTCCTCAGTAGCCAACTCTCCCTCTACAATCAGTCTGTATCCTGCAGCTAATAAACATGCTCATTAATGGGCTTCTGAAAACTTAATTAAAGCTGGAGAGAATGAGGCACTGCTGCCCCAAAGAGGAATAATCCACTCTGAGGAGCCTGAGGCCTGAATGTCAAAATCCTTGTTAGATTAATGAATGCTTATGGGGACCCTAGAAGATGACCCCTGCGCACAGCCTCTAATATTTTACTTTTTATTAGATCATTAAAATTGTTGGGGAGACTTTACAGACACAGGTTAGGAGGACCATCTTAACTGGGCAAATTACTATGGACAAGATGCTCATAATTGTGTGCATAATTGTATTAAAAAGCAAGAATTCCTTCCTACCTACTAAATCCCATGATTCTGCAACACTTCATGCTCATTTTTTTTAAATTACACTACAATCATATTGCATTTAATTTGTTTAGTTATTTGTTTGATTAATCATATCTAATCATTATATATATTTTTTTTCACTCTTGAAAGACTAAACTGCACAGTGTACTTTTCAGTCATGACAAGCACACATTGATATTCAAATAGGATCCTTATTATTGATAGTCATGTTGGCTTAGAAAACGGATAAAATAGATAGCTGTTGGTACTTGAGATGTCTGATAAGGAAAGGGGCAAGCAAAAGTAATATTTTGCTTCAAATAAAATAGCATTTTAGAATTGCATGATTTATTCACTGCCAGTGGGGAGAGGGTTATAGCTTTTATATTTCTGTTATTAAAGTAGTGGCTAATGTAGCACCCACAGACAAGAACAGAGAAGGAGAGCTGGCACTGCAGCTAGCAAGCCTGCCCATGGCCACCTACTCCATCTGAGTAATGTTTACTGAACCCTCTCTCTCTTTCTTTCTTTCTCTCTTTTTTCTCCTCTCTCTTTCTTTCTCTCTCTCTCTCTCCTCTCTGTCTCTTCTTTCTATCTTTGTATACATTACATACTCTTCTGCATTTATTTTTTCCTTTCTATTTCTATTGGGTTGAGAAATATAGCACCGCTTTGACACACACACATGGACTTCATCTAAATGTGCAAAACTGCAGAAGAGCCAGGACAACAGGTCAGAGAGTGAGTGAAAATAGAAAAGCTTTGATATTGGAGATACAGCTTCCTAAAGAGTGACACAGAGAGAAGGTCACTATGTATTTACATGCATAAATATACACTGAACAGCTTATCTCTGTGACGACCTTATTGAAGAGTTTAACAGCCTTCACAATGGCATGATAATAGTGAGTCCTTGGCTAGTTGTCACACTCGACTCCATTGAATATGCTCCCTTTTTTTAAAACAAAAAGAAATTCATACTTTTACACAGGCTCAAATCACCCCGCTCTCCCCTATCTAATGATACATTTATTTGTCTTGGTTACAAACAAGTCCTTCTATCCAACGTCAAAAAATCATACAGTTTCTTAAACACATTGACCTTGTGCTGGCAATATTTGGAGTAAGCTGTCACAAGCTTATTACACTCTAGGGTTTTCAGCTAAATTTAAACAGTTAAACAATTACTATATGAAGCGCAAAAACAATCGGTGATGTATCGAAAATGTAAGGTAACAGAAAATATCAAACCATTATATGGGCAAGCAATATAAAACGGCTTTATAAAACTAAGCGACATAATATTACATAATAATAATATGTCACAAGCCCATCATTTTAACCCCCTCCAGCCCATCAACACTGAAAAAACTCACCCTCTCCCATTTAAACAGCCTTAAGAGACCCATCTATCAAGACCCAGCAATTAACAGCACAGCAGCTCATCAAAATCAGATGTGATTGCTCCAATCCAATAGAAACAAGATATTCTCTTTCTCTCTGCCTCTTTTTTTCTGCCTCTTTTTTAATCGCTAATTGAAGCTGTGACAGTCAGGGCAATACCTGATTAGGCAACTATATTCAATGACCTAGCCTGGATGGCAGATCCATCGTGTAATAATGCAGGGGATGGATTATGGCTTTTCTGCCGAGCAGGCAAACATGAGTCCCACTGCCATTCACTTCTTCTTATTGCAGTACAGAAATCCATTAGCGAGGCTGTAGCACTCTCTTCTGATAATCTCATATCTGTCTCATCCAGCACACAGGGAATACTACAGCTCTTCAGTCCATTCCACCCTTTCTTCTTTTTCATTTTTCCTGTACTTAATTTCTAATTTTTATTGATCAGTGTACCTTTAACCTGTTTTTACAATAACATCTATATTCTATTCATTAAAAGCGGGGTGAATCACAGTTCAAAAAGTTTTGGAGTTTGAAATTGTATCTGATTTATAAATTGTTGTCCAGACAGAGAAATTAAATCAAACAGCCACTGATTGGTTACCCAGATGGCTCCGCCCCAACTCACGCCATCTGGCTAAAACCAACCCACAACCAAAAAAATGACTTCTTTATAGTAGTCTCTGCACATTAAACTGGAAATTAAATATTTTATGTACTTTTATTTTATCTATGTGCAGCTGAAACAAACCCATCTGCACTGAATGCAGGAAACCCAGCAGGGCTCGCTCAGCATTTCTCACTCTTTTATTTTCTCTGTCTCATTTTCATACTTAACCCCAGACACACTTATGCCTCTGTCTTTGTCTCTGTTCTTTCTGCCCACACTTGTGTATCGCTGTGGAAAGGGAGAGGTCTGTACATACTGTAGATGAGAAAGAAAGAAAGGAATGGAGACAGAACGGTGAGAAGTTCTGCAGACATTTTAGGCAAATGTCTGTAAATGGATTTTAAGGTATCCCTGCGTCAGAAAATAGATTATTATTATTATTATCTTATTCCAGGACAGTTGGAGCGAGGATAAATTACATGACCTAGTCAACGTTTTTTTTTGGGGGGGGTTTTTGTTGCTGGAATTTAAACATATAATCACCGGTGATGGACATTTGTGATTTGCTTGCAGAATGAATGGAGGGTAAAATCAAAACTGGACAATTGGCTTTGCACAGTAGGCTGTGATTTCCAATGAATAAGAACGAGTTGATTTAAATGAATTCATACTGCCCAAAGGAACTCTCAGTGTCCTGGTTTGATCATCTGTAATGGAACGGATGAAAGTTTGGTCTGTGCAATTAGAGAGTAGCAGTAGGGAGAGACATGAATAAAGACAGCTGGCAAGATCCAACAAAGAGATGAAAATAGTTTTGATCAAAATAGCAGACTGCATGTGACGTGATCTGAATACATCAGGCATTTCATTTGAAACAAATGGGAAAAAATGGGTGGCTACCTTTCATTTATAAATGTATAAAATAAACTTAAGTAATATTGCACTTTTAAATTATTTGCGAAATGTTATTATATTCACAATATATGTCACTGGGGCAGCAATCCTTTCAAAAGGCACTAATATTCACATTAGTTACTAATATGTACTTTTAAAGTACTAATATGCACCATTTAGAGGTGAATAAGGTACAAGATGTATATTTTAGATTTTTTACGTTAGGGTGCCATAGTGACAGCTTTGTAAAAAAAATTCTGAGTGTAATATAAAATATAATATAAACACGACACAATAGAATATATAGAATAGAATAGCTAGAGGATATGTTTGCTAGAAGATCTGTTTCTCTACTGACAAGATCTGAGTCCATATTCAAAGGCTGAGGAGGATACATGACACTACAGTACATCATGTTCACAACAGGACAACCCCCGCACATTGTCCTTACAAGGGGAGAGAAGCCGAGCGTGAGAGGAGGAGATAAAACCCTGATATAGGAGAGATTGGGACGCTATGAAGGAAAATAGGACAAGTGATATAATAGTTTGGTTAAGGAAGTAATCGCACCGTGTCCAGGTTCGTCCAGACATGTTTCGGTCACTAAGGTTATAGCTACATCCAACAAAGCAAAGCTATGCTCTGAAGCGGTTCTCTAGATACAGGGAAAATGCATCTTATTTTTCTATTGTTTTACTTGCCGGGCCTGCGCGGGCCGGGCCGGTGGGTGTGGTAGCATTAGCAGTTGTACATGGGAGCACTGACGACGACTCAAACTTTCATATATATTGTTTTGTGTTGTTAGGTATTGGTACATTGTATTTTATATAAATATTGATAACTAGTTTAAAATATAACAATAAAAACCATGAATATAGAATATATATCCTATATAAATATTATATAAAATAATATCATATATTAAATTATAACTTTATAAAAGCTATTATAATATTATTATTTATGTATCTAAAGATCTAATACAATTCTACTTATAATGCAGAATGCTAATAATGTTCTCAAGCTGTTTACCAGGACAAATTATGTTAATTTATGACACAAGTCGGTTCTCCTCTATGTACTCTGCTTCCCTCTTGTGGCCAATCCTGATACCACAAAATATTATATTCATTTGTTTTACAGACCACAACTTTACATAACTTTCCACAATCAAATGCAACCGTGTATCTCGTGAAGGCGGTGTAGGATAAATAGTTTAATATTGGATGTAACGGACCTTACTGCCTGCCAGTGAAAAATAAATAGAAGTTCAAAGAACGTAAACTTCTTATAGTGCCTTAATCTGATATGGAGTAATTGTACAGTATTTGAGAGTGATGGTTGTGCTAGCTAGACTGTGTCTAAAAGTATGTGCTGAAATAGCAAATGCTTCTTTATATCAGCACTGTTTCACCATGTTCTCATGGACTATTAGAAAATCTCTCTTTCTCTGTGGTTCGATGCAGTAACATTATTATTAGATTTCAAAGCGCTGGGCAGTATGTGACGACTCAGTTATATATATTTATATTTATTTATATATAAGCATAAAGAAATAAAGATGAAATAATTTGCACAATACATTCCTCAATGCGATAGACTTTGATTTTAAGTGGTTTAATGGTTGCAGGTGGTCATCAGCATCAGAAGTACTTGGTGGGATCTGATTTGTCACACATTTGAACGTGAACATGGGAAGTGATTCCAGGATAAACATTCTGCATTGGGAGCAGAGTTCCGATCTTCTGCCCTTTCTTCAGTGCCCCAGAGTAACTGTCCGGCTTAACATAGAACAGCTTGAAGCACAGACCTGCCAAAAAGATCATGTGGGGAGATATAAGATTATTGTGAGATTATGAATTTAATGTAAGAAATCTTTTTCCACATGTCCTATAATAGTAGTAGTATTTTATGAAGCAAGCACTTTATTTTCTACGAACATGAAAGTCTATAAAAGTAAGTTGTGCTACATTGTTACTAATGCTATTAGAACATTAAACAGATGTGAAGATGTAAGTACAAACCTGCTCCGCTCAAGTTAATGCCTTCATTGATAGCATTGTTCTGTTTGTATGGTGCAGCTTTGCCGTTCAGCTTCACATCAAATGGAGCATAAACTGTGGCTCCATCAGCACACACAATGTCAAGACCCTCATGTGACCCGTGCGTACTGTCAGTGCAGCACAAACAAACATACACTTCAGAGAAAAGTAAGTTGAAAAATGCTTCTTTGCCTCCAAAATAGCTCTCAAATTGTACATTTCAACATGATGCAACAAGCGAGATCTGATGTTGATGACATCAAACTTTGTTTGTTCATGTGTCTCTTGTGCATGGCAGTAACAGAGTAACATGGGCCAGTGGGTATGAAGGTGCCCAGAATGCGATTTCAACCGAGGAGGCTCACAATTCCAAGCGATGCCGCTGGTCTTGTAGCCAGTCATTCAGTGAATAATAACTTGTTAATAAAACTGCAGAAAAACGTATAAAACTGCCTTGTTAGTCTGCAAAATATGTTCTTTTGTATTCAACAGAGGAAAGAAAGTCATATAGGTTTGAAAAGGCATGAGGGTGAGTAAATGATGACGATTTCTAACATCCTTTTTAATTAATATGTAAACTCATCTATGGTGCAGAATAAAGATCTTTGATAACACTGGGTTGTTGGGTAGTGCCAACACTGTAAAAAGTAATCACTGAATCTACTTAAGAAAAGCGAGTAAACATAACTGATTTTTACAAATTTGTTGAATTTACTTAATTACACTGTGTTATGTGAACTTTCAGGTGGATGCAATAGTTAAACTAAACAACTTTAGTAAACAGTACTTAAGAGCATCTAGTTTGTTGGATTAAATCCCACTATGTGCCCTAATAACTCTAGACCAGTAGGTGGCGGAAGGTTGGTTTAAACAAAACGTCACCAGAAGAAGACAACGAACTGAATTTCAGAGTCAGATCGTGTTTGAAATGGGGCTGCAAGATTAGGTAAGTTTTTTGGTGATCTACTTATAAACTATTTTGTCACAGTGTGTGCTATCGTTTTTGAGGAAAAGAAAAGGCAGATTTTATTAGTTTTTACTGACGAGCATTACTGTAACCGTCAGTTAGCGTACTAGCAAGCCAGTGGTTTATAAGCTTGATTACAAGCATCAATCTTCCTCTTTACTGCTAGTTATAACACGAAATAAACGTGAGTAAGCATCATAAAATATGTTGAGCGATACAGTACAACTTAATAAAATTTACCATGTCTTATGTAATCCGTTTTTCAGCATCTATGTTTGAACAAATGTCATGAAAACAAGTAATCATCACAACCACTGTTTAAATGTTAATATTTCAGAAAATTATTTGGAGTGGAAACTTCATTTAAAATACTTTTTAAATGTGCGTCAATGCCCAGCAATTATTACCATTTTCTTTTCATATTCTATGTGCTCTTTTTTGGGGACTTAAACTCATGCAGTGGAAGTGGAAGTTCTACTTGTTTATTGAGTGAAAGAGAGCTCAACTGCTGAAAACATTATTAAAATATGGAAGCTATGGAATATGAAAATTCTCCAATTCCATGTTTCCACATAGTATATGATTATTCACATAGGTGTGCTTAATGAAAAATCATACTTTGCAGTTGTGTGAAACCCTGCACAGAATATGTAGATATTCATTATATGTTATGCTGAATGATTGTGCTTTGAGTGATATTAAATATTAGTTTTTTTAATAATTGTACAGACATCTGACATCAATGGGCGATGAACAGCAGTTCTCCACGGCCTTCCACTCTTCCTTGAAAAGGACCTTACTGATTTTACAAGACATGTTTTGTAAGTAATTTTGTCTGTTATATTCTGGTTATTTAGTGTAATGCAGACAATTCTTGAGACCTGGCAAGAAAAAAATCAGGACACAGAAACAATATAAGATAGAAAGGAATAAAGAAAGTGAAAAAAAAAAATTTCTAAGGAAAAAAGGAAAGGGAATAATAAAAGAACAGAGTTGGAAAGAAGAGGAAAAAAATACTTAAAGGGTTAGTTCACTCAAAAATAAAAATTCTGTGATCATTTAATTTTACTTACCCTTATGTTGTTCCAAACCTGTAAGACCTTTGTTCATTTTCGGAACACAATTTAAGATATTTCTGATTAAATCCAAGAGCTTATTGCATAGACAGCAACACAACTACTACGTTCAAGACCCAGAAAGAAAGTAAGGACATCGTTCACGAGAGTACCACGACGAATACGTGTGATGCTGCTGATGCAGGAGCCGGCGTTCTGACGTAGAACACGCATGCACTGTGCCTTGTTTACAAGCATTCTCAGATTTCATCACAAATATCTTCATTTGTGTCCCGAAGATGAACGAAGGACTTACGGGTTTGGAACGACATGAGAGAGAGTAATTAATGACAGAATTTTCATTTTGGGATTTTAAATAAGAGTAAGAAAAATAAGGTGAAAAAGAAATAGAAATTATGTGTGTATATAGGATAGGAGTCTGACAATTTAGATGAAGGAAGAGTAAAGGAAACAACACAAAGAGCTCAGAAAGGAAGGACAGAAAAGAATAAAGGTAAGTAAGTGAAAGAAATATAAAAATCAAAAAGGAGGTTTGAAAGAAATAAAGAAATCAGATAAGCAAGAGAACAAAAACAAAGAGTCTAATATATGAGTGATAGAGACGTGAAAACCACTCGTTTAAGACATGGCCTATGAAGGTGCTCTCTTGATCATGGTTTTGTGGTCAGTATTTAGAAATCACACAAAAGAGAATATAAATCTCAGTATTGAGGTCACGATACCAAAAGGAGGCGCACGAAGGATTCACAGAAATCGATTATTGTATGCTGGGCATACGTCAGGTGCGCACTGTAGGTTCATGTATGTTGACTAGGCACCGAAGGTGGAAATGTCTGTTTTTGTGTTTTTTGGTTTTGTAGTAACCTGGGGGAGCTCAACGTGCACTGGGGCGGCTCGGTTTGAATAGGGTTAATGGTGTTGTTGTATATGCCTATAAGATGGCTATGTACGCTCCACAAAGATGAGGTGGTAATTTGTGTTGTGCATAATGGTTGTAACACACTATGATGAAGAATAGATGTCAGTCGGCCTATTGAGCGTGATCCCTGAGCCTAGGACTCTAGAGCCATACCTAACTCACTGCTTTTAATGCCATGTCTACTGCAATCATTTTGGAAGGTACAATTGTATTGGATGATCTGGAAAATCCTCCCCAAGATATGCCTGCTCTTTGGACTTTGATTTATGCTATGAAATTATAGTATCCTCCAGTACTGAAGTACACCTTTGATTTCATTCAATGGCTGAACCTAGAATGCAATCTCTGAAAAATCTACTGATGTAGAAAGATGTCATTGTGGCGTGATGGAGTATTTTTCAGTGTAATTGTTCATGATTGATTTAGAAAAAGGTAATTCTAGAAAATGGTAAATCTAGATTTTACAAGGTGTCATAAAAGGGATGTTGTGATGGGGGGGGGGGGGGGGGGGTTCTATTATCCTCCTGAGTAAGTATGTGCAATTTTTCTTACAGTGTTAAATTGTTGATTTGATAGCATGCCTAAAAAATAATGACTTGAAGTAACATTGTTTTAAACAAATAAATGCCCTATTGTTGTGCTAACAATCTGTTTTCTGTCATTGTATTAACAACTTTAAGTTTTGAGTACAGCTTACTTAGGCAATCTGTTTCCACACATTTGTCTAGTAATCTGAACAAAGCAGACTGTGTTAGGTAAGATGAAGCAAATCAGTTTCCACAGGTTTTCCAAGTAGGTTCAACTAATTACTGCGTCATTTAGTTTTTGTACTAGTGATTGAGAGAGGTGTGCAGACAGGAAAAGGGGTGTGATAGCAAAAGCAGTATTCCACGAGAACGTAAAACTGGCAGACCTTTATGAAGTATGGAAAGAGTCAGCACCTTGTTGGTTCAAGTGTGCTATTGAGTTAAATATGGGGGTGTTAGCTTGAGAGGTGATGCATTATTAAACATCATTTGCTGTGGTTGGCACACGACTTGCTCGGAGGCTGGATTTCCTGCCATCACAGCTGGAGCAGCAAAGCCTAAATCGCAAACACGTCTCAATGCACGTTCCTTCATGAGTTCACGGAGTGGATCGGGAAAATAAACTGGGTAATGTTTTCAGCGATTGGTGATTAACCATGCAATTCTGCTTACTGGATTTCAGTACGACGGAGTCCACAAGACACCTGACGTGTATTCCCGCCAGAAAGGAACTTGTAGTGCTGCTTTTTACTTTGACTAATGTGTTGCCAAGATAAATAAGATGAGGAGTGTAGAGAGGTTGACAGCCTTTAGCTGTCGGGGGTCAATGTGTTTTTTTTTGTATACTGTAGCAGAAGGAGGTGTATGTGGGGTGTGAGATGGGTACGGAGTTGGATGACTGATTAGCGACAGATGAAATTGATATGTTCTATGGATGGACGTGTTTAATGCAGAAAGTCATATGTTTGCGTTTGGTATTCAGTTTATATATCGCTATAAAATATTGTTTTTGCAATATTTACTTTGCATGCAAAGCACTGAAAAAGAGACACATTGAGACTTTAATTTGCGTTACTTTTTGTTTGTTACAACAGTGGTTACACTGAATTTTAATTTGCATGTTTACTGTTTTTGCAGTAAGACGCTGCTGTTGTAACTGAGATAACGACTACACCCACCCACGAAACTATGATGTGAAAGATAACCGATTGAAATAGTAGAGTATTAAATTGGACTATACGTTTACACCAGCCAAAAGGCGAGGAGAGAAACTGAAAGGATGTAAGAGTTCATGGTCCGGTAATTGTTTGTTCTCGAGAGTTTCCTCAGGTCGCGTGCGTCCTCGGTCTCTGTGTATGTCGGCTTGTGTGTGGTTGAGATCACATACTGAGGAGTGTTTTTTAATCAATTAAAACTTGTATTTACTTATGTGTGATATAGTTGTGTTTGTGCGAGAGATGCAAGGGACATTCCCGAAAGTAGGTGTGGGGCTGAGGAGGGTTGGGACAGGTTTGGTTTGAGTCACTTTTGAAGGGAGTGTTGACAAAAGAGTCATGGATTAGGGGCAGGGGGGGGGTGGTTGCCAGTGTGCTTGGGGGTTTCGTGTCTATAGAGATCTCACAGAAAGATAGTTCACGAGAACCACAATCTTCTGCATCCTGAGGTGGAAAAGCTGGCTGTGTGAGGCAAGCAGGGTTTGTTTGTAGGCGGCCGATGTTCACTGATAAAGCTAAATAGCTTGTCACGCATATGTATCGCGCGGATACAAAGGTCTGCATTGAGTAGGCAATATGTAGTGTACGGGCAATGGGCACCACTCCTCCGGGACTAGGGGGACATAAAAGGTTTGTGTTGTAGTGAAAAGCCACACGACTAGCAGCTGGGAAACTGATATTGCCGGTTTTGGGGGAATTGCTGTCATCTGGTATATCCATGGGCAACCACCGGTGTGTCGTGTTGTTGTAGCACAGAGCACAGATTATAAGCTCTTGTTGCTTGTTGCAGCCGAATACAGATAATTTTTATAGGGATGCCATAACACTTTCAGCGCTAATGGGGTAGTATGTGGTTTGTGGCTTAGGGTAAGATACATGCTATTTCACAATAAGTAGCCCATAACTAACTTTAGTAAATATACATCTGTCTGAATTTGTTAAACTCTTTAGCTTTTATTTGGGCTTTGATATTCTTTGGTTTACAAATAGTGAGATATTGTAAATTATGTCCACTAAATGTTGGAAATTATGCAAATGCGAAGTTCACACATGAAAACAGTAGGAGGACGGGGGTACGAGTGAAAATAAACACAGTTCTGCTCTTTAATCCCAAACATACTTATTTACTTATTGAATAGGTCATGTTTCATCGCTTTTCACAATACACAATCATTTTTGACATTTATCAGCTGGGAGATAGTACTCTTAAAATTGATGTGTTAAAAAGTACACAAAATATGTGTAAAAGGACTGATAACACATTTGTGTACTACAGAAAATTTTTGTAAATAAAACTGCTAACTGTTTACACTAGACTGTGTTAAAAAAACTTTAGATTATTTTAATATATAAAATGGAATGTTTTTGTGTTTTTTTTTTCACAAAATAAGTCTACGTTTAATGGACTAATTTAAAATCCCAAAAAGCTCATGGGGCTACTTGCAGCGAGCTTAAACTAGTTAGCAATATGACAAAACAATGTATTGGAAAAGATTTTTAAGGCGCTGGAGCAAAGGCCAGGGGTGTCGCCAATTTGGTTTCGCAGGGACAAAGTTAGCTTTGTGTAATAAAATGTCGCTGTCAGGGCGGCGGCGAGACGTACTGTTACATTACATTTACATTTAACTTTTTTTCATTTAGTCATATTGCAGACGCTTTTATCCAAAGCGACTTACAATTGGGGGATACATAAAGCGATTCTTCTTAAAGAGGCAAACAGATACAGGAAGTGTCTGTAATACCAATTTTCTAGACATTGTTCAAATAAGTACAAAGCTAGAAAGAGAATAAACCAAAGGAGAGACATTTTTTTTTTTATTTTTTTTGTTTTTTTTTATGATGAAGTCAAGTAGCTTCGACAGGGAAAGAGAGGGAGTTCTGGAAGAGCATGTCGCTTGACAAATTAGCGTCAGGGATTCCGCATTCGGATAGGGTGGGAGATTCGTTCCAGCAGACAGGAGTGGTGACCCGAGGAATGTTCTGGAAAGTGATTTTAGCCTCTCTAGTGTGGTACCCGATGGGCGTCGATCACTAGCGGATCTAAGACTCTGAGGGGATTAATTTCGTAGTAGTGAGGGAAGTAGGGCCGGGGTTGGTGCTAAGCCTGTGGCTGTTTATAGCAAGCATCATGTCTTGAAATGAGTCGGGCCGCAACCGGTAGCAAGTGCCTTGCAAGAGATGAAGAGAGCTGTAACATGGGATCTTTTGGGCGCCGTGAAACGGACAGTCGGGATGAGTGCCGCTGCTTCGGAGATCATTTGTAGAGGTGTTTGATTGTGCTTGATGGAAGTCCATCCAGAAGAGCATTGCAGTAGTCCAGCCTAGAAATGACAAGGGCCTGGACAAGAAGTTGTGCAGCATGCTCCGTTAGAAAGGGCCTGATCTTTCTGATGTTGTGGAATGCAAACCTGCAAGATCGAGCGGTCTTTGCAATGTGGTCTTTGCAGGTCAGCTGGTTATCAAAAGTTACACCAAAATTTCTGACCTAAGTTGATGGGGTAATTGTAGAAGAAACTAGCTGGATGGAAAAATCATACTGTACAGTTGGAGTGGCAGGGAAGACAAGAAGCTCATTCTTTGCCAGGTTGAGCTGTAAGTGATATTCTGTCATCCATGCCGAGATGTCTGCCAGGAAGCCCGAGATCCGTGCAGCTACCATTGGATCATCTGGCTGAAATGAGAGATAGAGCTGTGTGTCACCAGCATAGCAATGGTAGGAAGCAGAAGCGCATATCTTGTGCCCCCCCCTGTATGATGGGACCCCTCGTGCATGTTGGGTTTAGGGGAGAAAGTGTAGGAGGACGAGAGGGGCTCGACAGACAACCGCTTGGATCCCGGGAGGAACCCGCTCCGAGTTAGTGACAAGTTGATGTGCTTTGGATTCCTCCCCTCCCCAAGACACCCTGAAAGACATACCAGTGAGATATGATTCAAACCAGTGAAGTGGGATCCCTGTGATGCCCAGTGAAGAGAGAGGGCAGACAGGAGGATCTGATGATGGACAGTGTCAAAAGCAGCAGAAAGCTCCAGCAGAATAAGGACTGATGATTTTGAATCAGCTTTTGCAATCCACAAGGCTTCTGTGACTGACAGTAGCGCAGTCTCAGTTGAATGGCCACTCCTGAAACCTGACTGGTTAGGATCCAGTTTGTTGTTCTGTGAAAGAAACAATGATATCTGGTTGAAAACAACTCTTTCGAGAGTTTTCACTATGAATTGAAGGAGAGAGACAGTTCTGTAGATATCTGTAAGTGAAGTGTTTAATGTAGGTTTTTTTGAGCAGTGGGGTTATCCGAGCTTGCTTGAATGCAGTGGGGAAGGTGCCTTTGAGGAGAGATGTATTGATGATGTGTGCGAGTGTTGGTGAAAGTGTAGGAGAGATTGCTTGGAGGATGTGTGAGGGGATTGGGTCTAGAGGGCGTGTTGTAGGATGGCTGGAGAGCAGAAGTTTTTATACTTCTGTCTCAGTGAGGGGACAGAATGAGAAGATGGGAGTTTTTGCAGTGGGGGGGGTTGGGTTTGAAGTCCGGTGTGTGTGGGGCTGAGAATTGGCTACTGATTGTTCTGGTTTTGTCTGTGAAGAGCTAGCATGTTTGGTTTTTGCAAATCTATGTTGTCAGGATTGCTAATGATTAATATCTCGCGAAAAGCTTAAAAATTGTGTGTATGGGCCAGTTGAATAGGGTGACCATACATCCTCTTTTCACCGGACATGTCCTCTTTTTGGACCAAAAAAAAATTGTGTCCGGCCGGGATTTCTAAATCGCCCAAAATGTCCGGGATTCGACTTTTGCTTTACCGACTGTATTTCTGACCATTGCGGTCTGCTCCCGCAACATGTGTTTCGCTCCAGCGATTTTCGTGTCTACTCATTTAAACATTCTAATATTGTATATAATTTTCGTGCATCAGGGAGCCGCTATCAATATGCAGAGTATAATCTCTTTTGAATGAGCGCTTGCTGTTCACTTTCGATTTTGTGATCACGCGCACTCTGTGTAAAGGGAGCACATCTTACAAGATAAGATATTTGTCAATGAGCTCAGGATCTGTTAAGCAGCAAATACTCCATGGTCTTGTCAGTCATCTCTCCTAATTCTCGACCTGTGATCAGTCAAATCTGACTACTGCAGCTCTTTTTGGATGCATGGTTGCCAAGTCCGCGTTTATTCCACAGAATTGGGCTGCTTTTAAACTGTTGCCAAGGGTTGATTTTCCCAAGTGGGTTAAAGTTTTGAAATATTGCATAAATTAAATTACATTTGACTGAAATGCTTGTATTGAAGCATTTTGCATTCTACCTATGTTAAAACTTTCATGGTCTTCTACATTAGTTGTTCCCTCCTGGTGGAATGACCTGCCAACTCAATCAAGCAGCTGAGTCCTTAATATTTTCAAAACGGCACTGGAAATATCATCTCTTCATCGTTATTGACCTCACATTCAGTCCTAACTCTAAACACTCTCATTCTATTTCTAGTATAAATACTTGTGTTATTAAAAAAGAAAAGAGGATATAACACTAGCATTCTCTATTCGTTCTCTATTTTTCTAATTATTTTCTTTTTTATTTATCTAAATCATTACCTCTAACACAGCACTGTCTATTCTTTTTCGCGTTTCTATGGACTTGTTTTATTTTTATATTTAAAATCGCTCTAAACACTATCAGTCCCTATATTTTCTATTAGATATACTTGTTCTCTTTTTGTATCGTATGGCTAGAAACAAAACAAAACAAATAAAAAAAACCTCTTGATACGTCTGGCTTCGTACGCGTTCTTTAACGGTTCTTGCTTACTGCTCCGCGCTTTGCTCTATTTTTATGTACTTTTCTCAGATTTTTCAAAGATTCTAACTCTAGCAGATCAGCACAGTGCTCAAACAACATATTTTGGCACAAACACTAAAACAAAAAAACTCTCTGGGACTGGAATAATACCACGAAAAAGAAGACGTTTGCCTCCCACTACCAGCAGCTTACATTCCGGAGAAGGGAAAACAAAGCTGCCCACATTCAAACAGAAGAGAAAAAAATGCCTCCTGTGGAATCTACTTGCTGCATCAACTACTGCAAACTTCTACAAAGGATTACAGTTCTTGAAACAAAGTTACTTGCTGGACTTCAAAAACAGGCAGAACACTCAGCAGACCATCATCACGGACCCCATCAGCATACAGCCGATGAGTCTCATGAACCTAGTCAATCTCAACAGTTTATACCAAGTGTAGAGGAACAAGCCGAAACTGATTGTCACACAAATCGATGGCACAAACAGGGAGCGAGACCCAAAGGCAGTAGAGACATCAGATTGTCACGAGGTTCTCGTATTGTGCCGTAGCACCTCGTACCCCAGACTTCGGCTATGAAAGGCTTGTAAATACTGGTATTCTACCACCCCCCTATACATCTTGAGAACAGATTTTAAGCATTAATGAATGTGGGTGAGGAATACCCAAATGTGATTAAACATGGATCGGATCAGCCAGTAGCTATCATCGCTACTAACAGGCGCTCAAGGTCAAACAGACAGCGGGATTCAGCCCAGAGCGCAGCCGATCCCAGGACTCTGATAGTGGGCGACTCCATTATCAGAAACATCAGTAGCAGAAATTCAGCAACTTTCTGCTTTCCTCAAGCAACAGTTTCTGATTTGAACAAGGAACTTGGGAAAATTCTAAAAGCACAAGACTGCAAATCGAATCATCATCCAAGTGGGGAAGAATGATATTCGGAAAGAACAGTCAGAACTCCTTAAGAAGGATTTCAGTGAAATCTTTGAAACACTTCGAAGACTTAAAGTTCAGTCGTTCATCAGTGGGCCACTCCCAGCAAGAGGAACTAATATGTTTTCACGTTTGCTTGGGCTGAACACATGGCTACAAAGAATCTGCAGCTTAAAAGGAGTCAATTTCATCGATAACTTCAATCTTTTCTGGGGCCATAGACAACTGTTTAAACTGGATGGCCTCCACCTAAACAAACTTGGTGCAAGAGTGCTAAAGGACAACATCTACTTCTCCATCCGTCATCCTTCAGTAGTGTGTGCCAAACCACCCAACCTGAATGGCACACACACACCTGAACAGAGTATGAGTGACGACAGGACTTCATATCAGCTTCAGAGTCATCATGTGGTTGACACATCCCACAAGGACACTGATAACACGCAGCCAAAACAAGCCCTGCTCATGGACACCATCACGGCTGAGCCCTGCCCACAGAGCTCATCACAGACAGACTGTGACGTATCAGAACAGCTCCAAGACTCAGCATCCAAGGATGACTTTCTGGAAAACAGCCAGGGAAGCCAGGACAACATATTTCAGCCACCGGAAACAACAGAGCCACAGCCCTGCTCACTAGACACAGTATCCCTCTCTCCAACATCTCCACTTCTAAGCTTCTCACAGAAAATTGAGGAACTGGTTTATGCTGGGACCAGACTCTCCCACTCTTTTGCTGCAAGCCCCCAGATATCAACTAAAAAACGGCAGGCCCCACAACCACCAAATCCTGTGGGCCCAGCTCGTCTTCCTCCTCCTGTGAGAGCTATCCGGCCGCTGCCACAACGCCAGGGCCCAAACCCTCCATCTGCTGTAGGTGAACCAAAAACAACTGATAGCAGCTCTCAGTGATATGTGTCGGGTCCACGCTATGATAGCAGACACATTCACAAATGTTTACAGAGCAAGCGGGAACCCAGTGTGCCTGTAGTTTCTCTATTTCTGTTTTATCACGTGACAGAAAGTCTAAGGCCTTCTCAAGCCGAACGGCTGACTCATCTAATCTGCGGCCTGTAATGCATCAAACTAATATTGCTGTTGAGACAAAAATGCAATGCCATCAAGTTAGCATTCTTAAACATTCGCTCACTAAAAAATAAAATCATTTCTAATCAATGACTTAATAACCACAAACAACATGGATTTTATGTTTCTAAATGAAACATGGCTAGAAGACAGCTGCAGTGCATCAGTCCTCAATGAAACAGCCCCTCCTAACTTCACTTTCACGAGTGTTTGCAGGACTGTTAGGAGAGGTGGAGGCGTAGCTGCTCTATTTAAAGATGTCTATCAATGCAAGGAAGAATCATTTGGTCAGTACTTGTCTTTTGAAAATCTAGGGATTGTGTTGAAAGGTGCTCCACGCATTCTGTTTATCATTATTTACAGGCCTCCAAAATACTCTCCAGCTTTTGTTAAAGAGTTCACAGAAATGCTATCAATGAATTCCTCAGCGTTTGACTGTTTTGCTATTGCAGGGTATTTTAATATTCACATAGATAATGCAAAAAACAAAACTACAAAATAAATTATAAATGTTTTAAACACTTTTGACCTGATCCAGCATGTGCATGAACCCACACACAATCGGGGACATACTCTAGATTTACTCATCAGTAGAGGTCTAAATATTTCATCCATTGTTATTAAGGACGTATCACTATCTGATCACTTCTGTATTTTCTTTGACATATTGATTTCTGCTACCACTGAATCTAGATCTGTGTCTGTCAGAAAGAGATGCATTAACGAATTACTAGTGTGCTATTTATGGAGGCTATATCTTTAACTCCAAGCATTTCTGCAGACTCTGTTGATCTTATCTTTGATTCCTTTAACTCAAAAGTTAAGATTGTTTTTGATGATATTGCTCCTGTGAAAGTCAGAAAGAAGACTGGCAGACAGAAATCAGTGTAACGAATCAGCTCATGACAGGAAATATGAATAATTAACCATAACTAGTTATAATTAACTATTCATATTTTAGATCCGCTGTAGATATTAGCTGACCTCTCAGGGTCAACTGTATTGTCAATTCCAACCCCCCCAACACCGCCCTTAACATTCTGTTTAAGGGAAACCCCAACTTTCTTACTGTACAATTCTACAAAGTTTGTAACGTAAATCTGCATGTTTATTGACTCCGGTTATGAGTAAACACTGAACATGTCAAGTGTGATACGAGTAAGGTTTTATTAACTACATAAAACTTAAACTAGTCTAACATACTACATAAAAACATAAACTAGTCTAACATCCTACATAAACACATAAAACTGGTCTAACATACACATACACAAACACACACACACACCTACAGTTGGTATAGGAAGGGTTAAAGTTTAACTCAGTACAGGAAGAGGCATAAGGAATGAATTTTATGGAACCATTTGTATATTCAGCAGATCTACACCTGGGGATACGTCTGATTCTCAGTTCAAACACACCTTGTAAAAAAGTGTAACTGATACTTAATGCATAAATTAAAACGACTAAGTTTGATACTTGCAAGTCTCGTCTGTCTGAAAAGAGATTACTGATGCAAATCTTAAGGTCCAAGATCTTGCTGAAGTTGGTTGATGAGGAAGAACCAGTTTTGAGTCAGAGAATCGTGATTGAAATGGAAAGGACAAGGCCGAAAAAAGGCCTGGCACAAATGCTTTGGTACCCTGAAGCGTTTTCTCACATCTTCATATTAGCATCTGACCGAACCACCGACTGAGGCGGGTCCCTGGAGCAGGGCCTTTAAGGTCGGAGAAGATCCCCGCCTCTCAAGAGGGGCTTATCCAATGAGAAAGACGGAAATCCCAAGTGGGAGTTTGGAAGGATACAAGGTGTTTTTTATGGCCCTTTGTTGGAAAGTATGGTAATTTGTGGTATGAAGCTTGTGTAACAATTATTAAAGACTCTTAGAACACCAATATGTTGCGTAGGTGTAAACATACAAAATACACTCTCAATTAGATCATCCAAATACAAATTCATAGATACTAGACATGGTAGAGTGACTTATATGAATGAGTGGTTTATCGTAAACATGAATAAAAATAGTCTATAATACAACAGATTAATGCAGAAACAGCAAAGTCAACATACACCATGACCTGAAGGATACACTGGTTATTCAAAGAAAGGTTTTCCTATGAATTAATAAGTAGAAAAGTCAATTTCTACTGTGCGTTTGTCCTGGGACAGGCAGGGATGTCCCTGCTCCCCTAGATACTTTTGGCCAATAAACCCCCAGTGATATCAGCGGGTTGCCAGCAACAAAGGGGGCCTGTTTCGGCTCCTGTGGGAGGGGTAGCTTCAGGGGGGAAGGGGTTATGGGTCCTAGATGCTTGTTTAATGAGGGGGGTTACAGGAATTTGTTAAAATATAAAAACAAAACATTATTATTAGTGTGTGGGTGATTGGGTCCAGAGCTACACAAACCACTGGCGGAAAATAAACAGCAGTTCAGAGTATGAAAAGACAATGAAGAAAGAAAAAGCTGAGCGGATGTGGTGGAAGACGAAACTTGAAATACACTATAGCATAAATAAAGACAGCCTTCGTACTTTCAATATGGAACTAGGCAAAGCTAGACAGTCAATCTTCTCAAACCTTATAAACAGTAACAAACAACACTCGCACTCTTTTTGCTACAGTTGAGAGACTGACAAACCCCCCAAATCAGATTGCCAGTGAACTGCTCTCCGACAGCAAATGCAATGAGATTGCTTCCTTCTTTTCTGAGAAGATCAATCATATCAGGAAGGCGATTAGCACATCCACAAGTTATGCAGAGGTTAGACATATTCGACCACAATATCAAAAC
>JADLZN010003899.1:0-209829 GCA_018155175.1 Sinocyclocheilus anophthalmus | reverse complement strand
CTCCAAATAGGACCATGGACAGCACCTTAAATAACAAAATGTCCAAACAGGAATATTGACAATAAAACCAAGAACGGAATCATTGTGCCAATAAGATCACAACCACTTACAATACATCACACAAACAAGTTTACAATGCTAATACAGGCCTATCAGATGTCAGCAGCTTTCACGTTGTGAAAATAAAAAAAAACCTGTAGTAACCCATCACAGTTCTCACCGGGCTCAAGACGGCTCCGACGGACTCTCAGCAGTGTGATGTGGCATGTAAAATCCTGGGCCTTTTCCAGGACAGTGGTCCTCTCTAAGTCTGCTGTTGTCTAGGTAAGTGAAGTGGGCAATTTAAATGAGCCAGGACATTGATTCATCCTGGTCTCCTTTTCCCTGCTCAATGAGGAAGCAAACAATCGAGCACTGTTCCCTCCACAACACCTTTCTATTCCATTAGCTCCACATGACTCAGCGCACATTTCCCTCCTCCTGCCAACTGGGGTGTCAAAAACAGAAATAATGTGATCAAGCCATGACATTGTGCATGTATATAAAGCTTTTTTTTGTCATCCGGCTGCTCTTTCGAAGAGTGTTTTTGTCTTACTGTCAAATGTTATTTGTAATATTCCATGACAATGTGCTTTACACTCAAGGATTTTGAACAAGTAAAATGAAGCATAGAACCTAATGGAGGGTAGGAATTCCTGGCAAAACATCGACATACGTGAAAAACAACAAGAGGAGAGCTAGTGTAGTTTTAGAGCGTAAGCACCAAGAACAGTCGGAAATGCGGTTATTTCGGGAGACTACATTCAAGTGTGCATGTAAGGGGAGTTCAAAGTATGCATTTGTTGGTTGTGTCTTTGACAGAGGTTTGTGCATTTGTTTCAGGTCAGGCTTTGATGTGGTCCCTGCCCATGACCTGAATGTTAAATCAGATGCCTTCAGACATTTCCTGCTGGCTTACAAGCTATGCACAGAAAAAAAAGAAAGAAGAAGAAGAAAAAACAAAACAAAACATAACAACAACTGCACCGCCACAGAAACATGTTTGCTGACAGCCTGCTTTTGTTATGCTTAGAGAATGTAAAGTATGACTGTAGTCAGTGTCAGTTTATTGACTTTTCAGCATCATTACAGGTACGCAAGGACGTTTGTCATTAGGGGACACTGAACTATTTTGCTGTTACAATAAAAATCATTAAAAAAAAAATAATAATAAAATAAATAATAAAATACATCATAAAAATACACAAAGTTCTTTTAAAGTCCGTAATCGTTTAAAAGTCTACACATATAGGGAATAGGTGATCTCCTAAATTTTTTTGTTCGGCATCTGGGGATTGTCAGTTTATCTGAGTTCCTCATCTGGCGTCCAGTCAACTGCTCCCTGAGTGGTGGTAGCCGGTCTCTAAAACTAGCCTTGTATAGCTTCCTAGCAAAATCAAAACACAGTTGGACTCGTTTCTCTCTGCTAGTGTGCACAATCCAAGAAGTGAGAGTACATCGGAATATACTTGATACCTTTGTCCCAGTATGATTTTACAGACCAATTTCTGCACACTTTCCAACCTTTTAATTTGATCAGTAGTCAAAGAACTGTGCCAAACTGGAACTGCATACTCTAACATAGGGCGCACATACCCTGTATAGATGATAACCAATTATTGATCTCGAACACCACATTTCTTTAGCCGGAGAAAAAGCTTTCTGTTGGCTGAGGACAACATGTGGTCCACTTGACCATCCAATTTTAAATCACTCTGGATGGTAACCCCTAAAACCTTAACAGAGTCACAGATTTTCAAAATATTCTGATCTATAGAAAGTGATGGCCAAGCTGGTATCTGTTTCATGCGGGTAACATGTAAGACCTTGCATTTTTTGAGTTGAGTTTCATTATATGTTCCTCTACCCAGATGCCAAGATCATTCAATGTCTGCTGAAGAGTACAGGGCTGATGAGAAGTCCACCTCTCGGCCATGGTCATGTCGTCCACATATTTCCAGTGGGCAATTTGATCCTGCGGAGCATTGTTAATCAGTGCTAGGAAGATTATGGGCCCCAATATGGTTCCCTGGGCAACTCCCAATCAGATAGATATCCCTGATAACGCAGTCTTTGATGATGATTAGACATAAAATTACAATCCATGGAATGAGAATCGGTCTCACACGAAAGCCAGGAGCACTTCACTGCTTGTATGTCTACAGCATCACAAGCCTTGCAAAATCAGATGTGATGATAGATAGATAGATAAAATAAAACTAATCTATCTATCTATCTATCTATGTCTGAATACATGTCTACCCCAATCTATCTGTTTGTCTATGTAGTTTTTAATCTGTCTTTCTATTAATCTGACTAACTACCACTATCTTTCTGTCTGAGTACTTACATACTGTATCTCTCAATTTAGCTGAAAGTCTGTCTATGGAAATAGACAAAACACACATTTATCCATCTGAAATGTCTTCTCAGCATGTCTTTTCTAGTGCCACTGTGTACACTTATGACAGGTGACCAAGGTAGGTTTTTCCAGATAATTTAGCGATATTCTTTGTCCACTACTGCTATCATCACCATTGTATAACGCTAGTTCTCCTTGTCAGGCTATTGTACAGTAAATGCTCAATTATGAGGAACTCTGGATGGTGTGAGGCCTTATCTTGAGCCAGAGTAGATAGACACACCGCTCTGGCATAAATCCTTCACACAATCCACTGGGGATAATGCAGAGATAAGATTTCCATGAGAAGTGAATCCCTGACTTCAGCTTTTCTACACTTCAAAAGAGGCAAGGGTAGTATAAGTAAATATGGCCAACAATACAGCAGGAAGGGAAAACCTGAAAATTATTCCATTATTTATACAGCATATAGAGTGATGGGAAGTCATTTTAGTGAATCACTTCATTTGGACAGTTCATATATAAATCCAATCAAACTTATTCATGGAGTACCACATAACCAAAATATTTAGACAAATTTTGTTTATATTTATTGTTTCAAAAGCTGCACTTTTTTTATTTACTTATTTAAGCTTAACATTATCAGCCTACATTTAGAGCCAGGAGGAGCAGTCCTGGGTCCATGCGGGACATTCTAGATCCTCTCTTACCACTGCTACATAGGACCACCCGAAAACCACCCCGAACCACCCAGTGTCAGCCCCCCTGCGTCGTCTGCCTCCTCGCGCAGGACCGCCGCGGGGGGGGGGGGCCTCTGTCACAAATCAGCCTCTATGCTCCCTCCGACACACCAGGGGAACCGCCCCGTCATTACTAACTGTTCTGTAAGGACTCATTTCCATCACCCCATGCCTGAGACTGATTACCTGCACAGGTGCTTATCATTGTAATGACTATTTAAGCAGTGCCTACCTTACCCTCGTTGCGAAGTCTTGTTTTTGCTATTGCTGACATTTCTGAGCGTTTATACCTTGTTTGTTTACCTGTTGCCTACCTGGATTGTCTAGACCCGTCTGATCGTTCGCTGCTTGCCTCTTTGACCTTGCACTGTTATTGGATTTACTCTCTCCTCTGTCTGCCGCCGGCCTCGATCCCTTTGCATGGACTCTGGTTATGATTCTGCCTTGCCTACGTTACCCCTGTATACTGTTGATTGAACTTTGCCTGTCTGATTGTTAATAAAGCTGCACATGGATCCCAACGTCACTGAATTCTCATTACACTTACACAGGAAGAAAATAAGAAAAACATATAACTAATTCAATTAAAAAAATCTATGGCAGCAACTGAACTTACGTTTTGAAGTATACAATTGTTTAAAGTCAATTTAGCCTCAGTTATATTAAACTAAATGAATTAATTTGATTGTTTGGTTATAACAACAACAACAACAATACTACTACTAATCTTAGATAGATAGATAGGCTTTATTATTTATTTGTTTTAAATTTTTTATAAATTTTGTCTGTTTTACTTTTATGTTATTTATTACAAATTGACACAAATTAGGGTATGCTAGGGTAGTGTTGGGTTCGAATCCACCTAAGTCGAGTCCGAGTCCCAAATGGACAGAGTCAGTCTCAAGTCCGAGTCCAGCTAAACTGCTGTTTGTCAGTATCTTAAGCTTGTTTTAACCATAACAACTAGAAAAAGGCAATGTCAATTTAAATGTAACAAAAGCAGACCTCTACTGCATCTTTCAGTTTTTGCTTCACTCAATCGATAATTAGTTTTCCCAGTTAAATGTTTAGTTCTAATAATTTTAACCTGAAGTAAAATGTTGACTTAATAAGACCTAGTAAAAATAAAATCTTAGTGTCCGTTATATTAATTTAGGTGTTTAACTATTGTCAAGGTATTAAGTTCTTAAGGGATATTCACCCCCACAATTTAAAATTGTCTCCTTTACTACCACCATCATGTCATTTCCAAACCTAGTAGTATTTCTTTCTTCTAACATAAAATTGATAATTTGAGAAATTCAAGAAAATGTTGCCCATACTGTAGAAATCAAGGGTAACCAAAATGGTTTGGTAGCATTCTACAAAATATCTTATTTTGTGTTCCACAAAAGAAGTAAGTCATACAGGTTTGTAACGACATGAGGGTGAGTAACGATGACAGAATATACAGTAAATTTTTCTGTATTCTGCTCAAAATCAATGCTTTACTTCAGTGCAGTTCTATGTGACAAAAATGCATTTTTTTAAGTTTGTTGCAATTGATTGAATGCAGTGATTCTATCATTTTTTATTCGGTCCAGCTTATTTATTCATAGTATTCCCGCCATTTAAGGCCTTATACCCAGCAAAACATTCACGAGGGTACTCGTTGGGCCAGTTGGGTTGGATTTTTTCCAGGGCTTAATTTTAAAACCCCAGTCCAGTCCAGCCCTGACCCAAGGCTACTGGTAAATAAATATATATATATATATATATTAATATATAATATACAGTGGCTGGCCGTGCATTTTAACACCTAGGCCTTCAGTAGCGTCCTACACGAATGAATCTCTTCATACCATCATAATGATACCACGGCTATAGAAACCATAAATATTACACAGTAATGAAGTATAACAGGGCACTACATAACAGATAGGTATCTTATGTAGTGAGAATGAATGCCATTACTAAAGAAAGAAAGCCAGTTAACAATTGCGCAACACATCATCTGTAGCTGAAGCATTAACCTAACAAAATGACACAAATACAGTCCATCCGATGTTCTTACAGACATTTATTCACCCAAACGTATTTATGCTTTACAGATTGCATTGGTATAAAACAAATAAGGTGATTACATGTGTTTTAAAGTTGATCTAACTATTTAATTTTCTCAATTGCTTTTCGTCTTCATGAGTCTCCCCGCCGATCTGTCAGCGCGCTGCGGGACGAAAATACTGGTTAGCACAGCTTTACTAGGAAAGTGAGCAAGTAACATTAAAATAATTCATACAAGATGAAGAAAAGTGTATACATGTGTTTTAACGTACCTCTGTGACTCTCATCTCCCCGCTGGTCTGCCTCTGCCAGCTGTGCTGCGGCTGGAGGAAAAGACCGGTTAATACAGCTCCACTCGGGAAACTGAGATATTCTTACGGAAACTTAAACCTGGCTTTATATCGCGCAAATAACATCAGAATACAACGCATCAAGCGATAAAAGAGTCAAAAATGAAAATTAACCTACCATACTCTAGTGGTTTTTCATCTTCACGAGTCTTTCACAGAGCCGGTGCCGAGGAGGTGTGTGCTTGTTTTTCGCAGTCATTAGGACTACTGTTTTAGATTGACTAAATATAGTAGGCAAATATTTTTTTCAAAATGCACTGAATATCTAAACCTGAGAAACAGTAATAAAAGTTTTACTAAGTTTTAATAAAATGATTTACAGTGATGCTGTTTGCTAGCTAGTATGCTGACCATCCAATCAAAGGACGAGAAAATGCTGACGTTATCGTTAGCCAGCTAGATGGCCCTGGTGCTGCCAACTCGAAATCTGATTGGTTAAAGCAACGGTTTCATTGCCATTGGTTTAAGCTAACAGATGCCTGCACTGTTGATTCTGAAGGCCTTAAGGCAGATTTCTTTGACCCTGGCAACACGATTGCTGAAATATGATTGGATAAAAGCTCTAATATAAACATACACTGCTGGAAGCAGTGCAACCAAGAGAAAAGCTATGAAAGGAAGAGAATAGACTATTGGAAATAATTTAATACACATTCATGGGAAAATATATTAAAACTAAGTCAGTGATTCTGATAGTGTTTAGGCTAGCAGAGAAGGCTTTGCTGGTCCTGACAGGCTGTCAATATTTGTTCCCAAACAAATGAGCTCTTACAGATTATTTTAGATAAAATGTGCAAACCTGTTACCCATTCAGGCATAGGTTTTATTTATTTATTATTTTATGCAAATTTTTTCTATTTTATTTATTAAAAAATGTCACAAAGTATGGGATTAAATTGTATTTGGTCATTAAATTTTGGTAACAGGGTTATAAAAAAGTGTAAACATCATAAAATATATATTTACTTTGACCTAAGGTGGACAATGTTCAGGTGAAGGAACCTTGCTAAAAAAACTCTGGTTACTAACGTAACCTCGGTTCCATGAGATAAGGGAACGAGCATTGTGTTGAACACTTATAGGGGTAAACTCCTGTTTACTCTCATACTGAAGCCTTTGTTTCCTCTGAATACCAAATCCTGATTGTTCACATTCAGGCCTGGGCACTGCATGAACAACTGATGTTCACCTCCAAACGGGGAGGAGCCCCGACCTGCTTGGAGTCGGCTTTGAGCACTAAACCATTTTGTACAAATCTTTGAACTGATATCGACCGTCCATCGACTCCGTGCAGCCTTAAGCACGGCAGCCTATTCAATGCTTGTTTCCTTATCGTACGTCATTACCTGGAGCGCTCCCTTTCCCTTTAACACGCTATGGGGAATGCATCCAATAGCGCCTCGCTATAAGCGATTGCAGAAAGAAGCCGTCCTGCGAGCCCTGCCCCAGAGCACCCTTTACTGAGGGCTCCAGCAAGCATGAGCTAACATGAGCCCTAAGCCACTAGGCTGGGGACAAAACAGGACCTTCTCCACTCTTAGAGGGGATAAGTTCATTTAAGCTGACAAAATCTGTGCCTGGAGAGCAGGGATGTCCAAATTATAAAACCTGGTGAAGGTGGATGGCAACAACCAGCGGGTGGCCGCACAGATATCACCAATAGAAATCCCACTGGACCAAGCCCAGGAAGAGGCCATTCCTCTGGTGGAGTGGGCCCTCACCTAAATAGGACACTGTAAGCCCACTGAGGGCCCTATCGCCATGCCAATCCAGCGAGATAGTCTCTGCTTTGTGACCGGCAGCCCTTTAGAGCGGCCTCCGAAGCATACAAAGAGCTGCTCTGAGTGCCGAAATGGGCCAGAGCGCTCCACATACACTCTAATAGCCCGGACCGGGCAGAGTGGATTGGGACCCTGCTCATCATTTGAATTGGGAAGAGCCAGAAGGGTAATGACTTGTGCTCTGAATGGAGTGGAGAGCACTTTAGGCACATAGCTGTGTCTTGGCTTGAGGACGAATCTACAGTCGTTAGGCCCAAACTCAAGGTATGAAGCACTGACTGACAGTGCTTGCTGGTCACCCGCTCGTTTGACCGATGCTAAAGCCAAAAGGAGGGTGGTCTTAAGCAACATGGGCTGCAAGTCCCTGAGGACTAAGGATAAGTCCCAGGTCGGCACAGCACGAGGACGAGGCGGATTAAATATCTTAACTCTCCTCAGAAACTTAATGACAAGGTCGTTCTTGCCGACTAACTGGCCAGCCACAAGAGCATGATCCACGCTGAGAGGACATGAAGTCCCAGGTTTGGATGACGCTGCTAGCCACTGAATTGTCAGGGACCGTTCCGGCATAACCCATGCCCGCATCTGGGCTGAATCGATAACTGTCCCCAGGAAGACGACTCGCTAGCTGGGAGATAGAGAGCTCTTGGATAAATGTATTTTTAGCCCAAGCTGCTCCAGGTGGCTGAGCAGCAGCAACCTGTGAGCGATGAGATCCTGTTCCGATCTGACTAACAACCAGCCTCATCCGGTAGTTCAAATTTGGATTCCCATCTGTCTCTGAGGGGAAAGAGCCACATCCATGCACTTCATAAAAGTGCGTGGGGCCAGAGACAATCCGAATGGTAGGACTGTATATTGATAAGCCACTCCCTTGAACACGAAGCTCAAGAACTGTTTGTGATCTGGATGTCAAAGTAAACATCTTTCAGTAACCTTGTTCCATTGTTTATAGAATCCATCTTGACACATCCAGAATGTCTTTCCAAGCCTGGAGCCAGATGGCAAGTGTTTTGAGTTTTTTGTATGGCAGGTCGCCGCAAGGAGGTGGGGAACTGACCCTCGTGATAGTGGAAAAATAAGAAGCACTTTTTTTAGTATGTCGGTACACTATCACAGCGGTAGTTTGCATGGATGCATGCTGAGTGGGAAGGACGGGCCCAGCCTGAACAGAGCTTCCATCGCCAAAGCGGGGGAATGAAGAGCGGGTGCGAGACTTCTTTGAGGGTATACAGGCCTCGTCGGGAACTGATCCTCTGCTCTTCCTTTCTGTTCTTGGATCTGGACAGCTTCTGAGGCTCAGGTTCCAGCCCTACTCTGGGTTGGGGACATTGGCGCTCAGGGTACGGTTACCTTCTAGCCATCTGAGGGTGCTTCTGAAGACCAGGCTCAGATTTAGGCTGTTCTGCAGGTTGCTGAGAGGATGGAGCCTTCTGGACTAGATACACCCCAGAGACAGATCCCCTGCGAAAACATTGTCACCTCGACGACCATTGGCACAAGACCACGGGAACCAGACAAGACCTCTGCACCTATGTTGCAGCCTGGAATTAAACCACCCCCTGCTGTTTCTTCTGCTCAGAAGAGAACGGTCCCCCAACTGAGCCTGGTTTTTCACAGGTTTTTCTCCATTTCCTGTCACCGATGGAGTGGTTGTTCCTTGCTAACTGTTGCCTTAGGCTGTGCTTATGGGACGGGCTTGACTGATAGAACAGACATTATTGGAAGAGAGCTGAACTGCATGATGACATCACTGAATAACCAATGAACTGACTTTAACTGGAAAAAAATGACTCTGTTATTGTCCTCTTTGCAGTATTGACAAACTATTTTCCTGTTAGACACTGCAAAGCTGCTTTGACACAATCATTATTGTATAAAGCACTATACAAATCAGGTGACTGGCTTGTTCCAGCCCCGAGGCCCTTCAAACCCAGGGCCGATGAGGCAGTAGATGAGCAGCGCCCACCGCTCTGCGAGAAGGGGGGAGCTGTGATAAATCTCTTTCCTTCTCAGCCATCAACAGGGTGAGAGCAGCAGAAGTGGAGGAATGAACACGTGCTGAGTAGGGGCCGCACCATGTCCTGGTGAGTTCTCCATGAACCTCCGGGAAGAACGGGGCGGGCCGCTGGCGGGAGGATTGTTGACGGCGTTCTGGCAGGAAGCACTCATCTAAATGGCCACGGACAGGCTCTTCAGGAGCTGGCCAGTACAGGCCGAGATTGTGAACATGAGTGCTGCCCAGGCAAGCGACGCACTCACCTCGCCCGTCTGAGTTATGCAGGGACATTTGCAACAACGTCGCTAGAAACTTGCGGGAAATTAGCTCAGAAATTTGCTCTTATTGTCGCAGGATGGCCGCAGGGGAAACACTTGTTGGAGGCGTTCTTCCGATACTGGGGCTCTTCTATGGCGAGCAGGCTTCGAGCTTCTTGCTTCATCTTCAGAGTACAGAGAGGAGATGATATTCATACTGAAGGAGAAAAATTCTGACGAAATGTCGCTCAGAGCCGAATAATATAGCAGTACCCTTATGGCAGGTCGAAGCGCCATTTGTTCGTGCAGCTACACAAACATGAATAAATCAGGCTTCAGTATTCAGAGTAAACAGGAGTTTACCCCCATAGCGCTCAACGCAATGGGAGAAACCGTTTGAAACTTCAAGTTTCAGGCCAAATTTTGTGCCTAGTTCATGGGAAGTGCCTTGAAATAGCAAAAAGCTTTTTTCAAGATGGATTATGTTGCCAGTTTTTATCGTCCTCTCAGATGTTTGGCCTCTCGTAAGGGTCAGTCCACAGTTCTGCTACCAGCTCTCTATGCATTCAGGCCCTTTGCAATGCTATCTGCCAGCACAGCCAGTCTCTATTTATTTGAGAACAAGAGTCTGTACCATGCCTATTCCAGCCACTATTTCAGGGAGACATGTATTTTTGGTCGCTGCATGATAGAATTAAGCTTTTTAATGTATCCCATGGTGTAATTAGGCCACCCACATATGTGAGAAGCTGGCTGGTGATTGGAGAGGGATGTCAGATCCTCGGCCCCTGCACATCTCCTCAGCTGGTGGTATCAGCAAGTTGCGCGCTTTCACCACAGTTTTAGATTATGACAATGAGAACCATCGCAGGTTAAGAGGAAAGCTGTAATAGATTTTATGTGTGAAATGCTTCAGTGCAATTTGATGCTTGTTCTAAAGCTGAACAAATTTAGTGGATGTTGATTAGTCCAGCTGTGCAAAAATACACAATATGATGATATGATATGATATGATATAATATAATATAATATGGTAGTGACTATATCTGCTAGTTACAGACTATATCTTTCTACTGGAAAGATATTAAATGCCAGCAAGGGCTTTACACAGTATTTTATCTTATTTTTCATTTAATATTCATGTATTATTAATTTAACTTACTATTACTTTTAATTGAAATTATACAATGTTTGATCTTATTTCATTATATTAGTTTAGTTTTATTTTCTTAAATTTGTACTTAATGTATAATTATTACCTATTAAACTTAATTTCCTTTCATTTAATAATACTTAATAATTCAATTAAACAATTTAGATCTTATATTTTATACTAATTGTTTACTTATTTTTCTATTTCCTCCTTTAATTAAATATATTATGTAATGTTACTTAATGATTTTAATATACCTCAGTTTTTCTTATGGTATATTAATATTATGTTTAATAACAATATTCATTTAATATTAATTTAATTTCAATCAAATTAAACAGTATTTGATCTTATATTATTATAGATAGTTTAGTTTTTAATTTTATTTTTAAGATTAATTAAATTTAATGATTTCAATTTCACTTAAATTATTTTCCATAAATTAAACTGTATTCGATCCCACTATTTTCAAAATATTTGTTTTCTTTTTTTTTCTATTTGTTCTTTAATTTAATTTATTTAATAGTATTAAAACTTGGATTTAATACTATTTAAAATTATTAATTATTAGTTTACAATAATTTTATTTTAAAGTAAAGTAAAACTAATTTAATATTTTATATTTATTCGTTTTTTATATTTGTTTCTTTAAACATAACTTAATAATACAGTTTATATTAGTTCAATTTATTTTAAATGATTTCATATTAATTTAATTTGAATTGAAATTAAACGTATCAATCTTATATTTGCTAATTTGTTTATTTTTTATTTTGTCTATAAAATTTTAATTTAATTAACCTAATTAATTTAATAACAACTCAGTTTTTATTTTAATATTAATTTCTTTAAATAACACTCTGTAATTTTAATTTAAACACCTATGCATCTATCCATCAAATTTTGGCACTGTGTTGGTTAGCTCTAGCAAGCTCTTCATGCATTTAAATCAGCTGTCTTGAGGAGGTAATTTCACATCAACATTTTTTAAGTCAAACTGAGATAATTAACTGAGATAGTCCAACATTTGCTTTTTGCTAGAATAATCTCTAATCAAAATCTACTATTAAGTAGTAGACGGTTGAGTACCATTTTTTTTATGTACAATAGATTCTTAATACTTTTTTCCTTCATTATTTGTACATTTAGTAAACGTTTGAACTTAAATGGCGTTAAACAGTGTTTTTACTGTTCTTACTTATTATAATTTTTGTATTTAAATCTTATAACTGACGTGTGTAATTTCTGTACCACTAACATCACAAAATTAAACTGCAAAACTGTTTTGCATTTTAAAAAATAGCAGATATCAAACTGTGTCCTACACTAGATAGATTGTGCAGCCCTTTAAATGTCCCACACATTTTATATACTAAAGCATAGTGTCCATCCTCATAATGCAAAGCAGTTTATTGTGTTTCATGTCAATTTTTTTTCAAAACAATTTGCCTCGTAATATTCTTAGGCCCATATTGACATAAGAAAAATTTCAGTTGTATATCTGAGTCACCGCTTCATGGAATGAAATATATTTATCCAGCAATACGCAATATGCATCCAGTCAGCACACAGGAAACAAACTGAAAACACTTTCAATGAGGCCTGTAATGGTTGCTGTTGTGTATTCGTCAATACATCAACAGAGAAAAATTGTGTCATTTTTGAAATTGCTAATGCATTCTGGAAGCTTTCGAGCTAGAAATGCCTTCAGTGACCTATGGATGTGTTTCTTCATATTGTGTCTGCATTCTGTTCCATTCTGTGTCTCATTTTTGGCTGTTCATCTTCAGGGTCACAAAGATGACATAAAAGGTTAATTCACCAAAAATGACAATGAAAATAGTTGTTGTTTGCTCAGCCACAACCAATTTCGTCAGTCAATCAAAAAAATAACAATAAATAAATAAAAAGTTGTTTTTAAGAATGTTGAAGCTAACATGGTAAAATGTTATCAACTCGTCAAAACATGCTTGCACTTGCAGCTTCCCCATAGAAACATTCTAAAACATTTTATAACCACGCTAAAACATGCTAGCAATGTGCTAAATCATGTTAACAGTGTTCCAAAACATGTTAGAAATGTGCTAAAATGTTTGTAACTTGTTAAAACATGTTAGCAACTTCCCAAAACATGTTAGCAATGTGCCAAACCATGTTACGAACCAGTTAAAACGTGAGCAACATACCAAAACATGTTAACAATGTGTCAAAACATGTTTGCAGTGTGCCAAAACATCATAGCAACTTACCAAAATATTCTAACATTATAGTAGTGTGCTAAAACATGCTAGCAACTTGTTAAAACATGCTAGTAACTTCTTATATATAATTAAGTATATTTCAGAAAAAATACGTATAAAAAAAAAAAAAAAATGTTAGTTAAAGGGGTCATAGGATGCTACATGCATTTTTACAAGTTGTTTGAACTGAAATGTGTGTTGGCAGTGTGTGTACACAACCACCCTATAATGATATAAATCCACCCAGTGGTTTTTTGTTAGTCTACTCAAATCTTTACCCCTTTCTCAAATCGAGCCAACTCAGCTCTGTCTTGTTTTGTGATGTCACCAACAGGCCCCTCCCCCCCACGATAGTTTTTATGATTGACCGTAGCTTGTCCTGTTTCCCAGCCAACAGAACTGGAAAACCCTGGCCCGTCTTAACCCTCAGACCGCCTGATTTGACCCTGTTCCCACATCCCGCCATTGTTTTCATCACAACCCGCTGGCCAGAATGGTAGACCAAAATGACTCCTAAAAGCGATTTGAGGTTGTTTTTCTGTTGTTTGAGAAATGGCCCCATGCAGTCCCCCAGTCATTTCTTCCCTTCATCTGAGCCACTGAAGACGCAATGGATTATGTTTGTTTTTGGTTTTGTTGAAGGGATGCACCCCCCCGCCTACAATAATGCAATCCTATGTTTTTTTTGCCCGCGAAAATGTCCCATTGAACCAGCCCTTCACCTACAGAACAAGTGGAGAGTAAGGGTTTTTTTTTAATGAATCTTGCAATCACCTTTCTAACAATGTTGCGTAGTTTTACAATTTCCACGTATGACATGCGCCTAAAGGTTAAACATTACCCCCCAACCCTCATCTGAAGAAAGGGCGGCTCCGGAAGAGAGGGGCGGGGTTCCAGCTGAAGGCTCATAACATTTAAAAGGAAAAAACTGCCTACAAAAACGCCATGCTCTGAAAAGAGCTGGTTTTTTTTTGGGACAGGGTTAAAAAAAGGTGTTTTACACTACCATGGAGAACTTTTTTAACCAACACCTATTTTTTTTACATCAACCTTTTTTCCATTTAAGACCCTAAAGAATCCATATCCAACTTTGTGGAAAATGGGGCAAATCCTAAAGCACCCCCCTGTTTAAAATGTCCAAGAGCAAAGTCCTTATAACCCACAAATCCCCAATCCAACTTTTTTAAACTATTGGTCCCCCCTCCCCTTGACCAGCCACGATAACCAATCGGTGTTGTTACACTTTTTATTTTTCGCTAGTCCCCCTTTAGAAAATTCTCAATAACTATAAGTTACGCTTTTTGTAACTACATGGTCCCAAACTAATTTCTCATCATTAATTTTTTTTGTGCATCCTACATGTCCTCCCCTAACCTACTTTCCAGAGTAAAGACTGTTTAGGGTTAGGTTTTTGGGTTCGTAAATAAGTTTGGACCAAGAAAAGGTGTTTAAGAAGATATTAAGCAGACAGTCCCCCTAACGAATACTCCTACTAACTGCTATTTGAAACAATTGTAGTTGCAAAGTTACTTTGGCTGTTTTAATTAGAATGTCCCCCTCAAGTGGATATCCGAATAAAGTGTGTTTTACCAAACATCTACATTGGTTTTTTTGTTCCAAAGTGTTAAGGTAAACCCCTGAGACCCTCAAGCTTCAGGAGTGGTTTAGATGGCCCCCCTTTGACACCTTTTAACAAAAAAGAGACAGAGAGAAGGTTGGGTTTCCCCCCCAGTGGGGAAATATGAATTTAAACAGAGCCCCTTTTCGGCGCACGGCCTTAGAATTGTTTTAAGTGATCCCTGCTGAAAACCAATTTGCATCGTGCCACACCCCACAACCCATACGTCCCCCCCGCCCCCTTTTTTGTTTTCTGGAACAAAAACTAAAATTGGGAGGAGAGGAGGACATGCCCGGTGGGGGTAGGTTGAAACCAACTGGGCCAGCATTTAAAGCCCTTTTCGTCTTTGGGAATTATTATTTAACAGGTTAACACATTAACAATTTCATTTAGTTGGCAAATGCCAGGATGCCCAGGGTTTTGAAAGCACTGCACAGACCCGCGTGTTTTCTACTTTTTTACTGTTACTTTTATAAAACATCTGGTTTAGTTGAAGGGAGAGAGAGAAATTGTTGTAAATGTAACATTTTGTAAACAAACCTCTCAACTAAAAAAACACACTTTTTTATTTCGCTGTAAATTATCACCTTTTTCATCCAGTTTTTGTTTTACGTGTTCCAAAGTTCAAACTCTTTCACCAGAGAATCTCTCAATTAAAGTAGCCCCTACCTTGAATCTTGGGAAAGTCCTTACTTCATCGATTTAATGGCCCCAAAACGTCTCTCCATACTGTACTTTTAAGAAAGTCGATTTCATCTATTGGAAACGGTTCATCCCCAAACCCCCCTCCCTCTCACAGGTTAGCGTGGGAATGGGAAATCCCTTGGATTATTGAAATTTGTGTTGGATTCGGTTTCCCATCCTAAAACATAATCTCCACTTTTCCATCTTCATTTAGGGGTTGTGGGTCCCCCCCCCCCCTCCAATCAGCCTCCCGTAGTTCCAGTAGTCCCCAGGGACTGCATCAGGGAAGCCCAGCCTTTTTCCGGGGCTGTCCCCCCCTCCCCAATCGCAAAATCCTTCCAGTGCACTGGAACGTTCACACCCTGAAAAATCCCACAATACACCACAAAAAACTAGGGGGGGGAACCCATTGATGCCCACGAAGCTCCCGTACTGTACTGGAAATGGACGACACATTTCTGAAGCGAGAAGAAAAAACAACATGAGCCCACTCCGAGAAATAATAATGACAAACGCTTTAATACAACGACCCATTTTTTTTGTGTACACGATCTACTGATTCACGAGCTCGGGAGCTGGGGAGCTGATTGAGACGCACCCTTAGTTTTGGAAATTGTAGTGAGTCGACTCTTTCTAAATGGTTCACTCTTCATTCTAGTGAATCGATTTATCCTAGATGTCCCTCTTACACATGTGGCTTTGAATTCATTCATGAATCAATTCAATATAAATGGCCCCCTCTCACACGTGTTTAAAAGTTCAATTGAGATAATTCATTCAAAACCAGTTCACTGAACTATTTTCGACTAGGTACGTTTTTGTTGAAGGCTATTCACTACAGGCTGTCACACCCCTGGACTGTTTGTTGTTATTTCTTTCCCCATGTGCTCTGTGTGACACCGTAGTTTTCTTTCTGTCCCTCCCGGGTGGGGGTTTTTCCTTCTTTCATTTGGTTTCAAGTTGTTGTCTTAGTTAATTATCTATTATTGCTAACCTACTTCCAGTTGTGTGTCTGTTCCGGTTTGCTGTCCCGTATTGTTGGATGGCGACCCCCTGTGTGTTTAGACCCCCTCTTTTTCGTGGGGGTCCCATTAAAAAGGCTGGTTTTGTTATAACCTCATCTCCCTAACAGCAGTTAGCGTGATAGAATACCGAAGAATACCAACCACAGAAAAGTACGCGCGTGTTTCCCCGACCTATTGTTTATTTTCAAATCAAAACCTTTGTTTGCCAGCTCTCAATGTTCGCTATTGTTCATCTGTAGCTTTAGTGGTATCTAACACTTACTTTTTCAAACTTACGTAGCCCTGACTAACCTACTTTTAAATTTTTGATTCGTTTTTCAAAGTAGCTCTTTCCCCAACATTGGAAAATCCACCTCCCGTCTAAATCTTGTATGCTTGTACAGCGCATTTTTTTGGCAAGCCCCGCCCCCTCATCGTGCCTGGGGCAAACTGCCTCAGTCCTTTCTCCTCTACCTAAACCTGTGTCTGACCAAAGGGGGCCTTGTCGAAGCAGAAGGATGGAGGCCTTTTCAGTGGCCCATAGACCATATTGGATCTATCTCCATCGCCTGCCTTCTGTGGGAGTAGTAGGTTTCCTGTATCGCTTCATCATCCACAGTCAATTCAAGTTGACCCCGAAAAAGAGTAGCCGGGTACCATTTGTGTGCAGCTAGTTTTGTTATACTCCGTCTTTATTTGTGAAAGTGGTAGAGGGAAGATGTATGTAGAGATAGTAGTTTGGGGTTAAGATCTGGGCCTATAACGAAATGTTTCCAGACGATCCATGAACCATTACCCCTGAGTCCCCTTAGCGGACCGGTTTAAACCTCAGGTTGTGGGAGAGATTGTTTTGCATTCAAGGATGGTTTTTAGTTTCATGTACAGCTGTTTCATCATTTGTATTTTATTTACTGTAGAATGTTTGTTTTTTTGTCATTGACCTAAATGGCTTGTCATTGACCAATCCATCATCCAGATCAAACAACAATCTAATCATAAATATTTAATACTGTAAGTCCTCCTGAGAGGGCAATTTACATGTCTGGTGATTGTGTATATAACATAGTATTTTTTTATTTTGTCTATTGATTTTTGTGGTGTTGCATTTACGACTCAAGAGGTGGGCTAAAAACTGTTTTAAATCCAATTGAGGATTTCTGTACTTTTAACACTAATAGAAAATAAAAGATTCATTACACAATTTTATAACTAAATTAAATAATCAATATATATAACACACACACATACATACACATAATAAAATATTAAAGAAAAAAATACAGTGAAAACCTAGAATGGGTAACAGTACTGTTTTTAGAACAAATGATGGTTTGTAGTTATTGATAAACCCTTTCCAAATTATGTATCTAGGTGTTGCTTTTTTTCTGGGTCTCTCTCTCTCTCTCATAAAGTGAAAATCATATAGTAACAGGGTAATTTACTGAATTAAAATATTTGACTACAATTGTTTGACTACAATTAATTCATCAGATTAAATAAAACTATATGATGTTATGATTTTAATAGTTAGATACAGTCAAGGTGATCAAGACTTCTAAACTGAGACAGGCAAAACTCACCATTTTAGTGCAGGGAAACTAACATTTGCTTTAATGCTAGCTACATTTCATGCAAGGTAATTTTATGTTAAATAATGGTGGTTAATCTAACAAGACTACTGGTTGCCAAGAAAAATAAGAGATTTATAGATCTAATACTTTACAGCAACAATTTACACCCTATTTATGCTTCTCCGTGATTTTCTGCATACATCAACGTTACGCAACATGACACACAAAGGCGAAGATGATGAGCAAAGAGAAGTCTAGCGAGGGATCGTAGCATGCGCTGGGTGAGTGCATTCAAGAGCTTGTCGTGGGAAGTTGGTTTGTGCCATGATGAAAGCCATTCCATGAAACAAACCCCATCCATCACTGCATCCCCCGAGCCCAGGACAGAGACAGAGCTCGCATCCTCTTCAGTCCTGCCGCTGCAGCTGCACACACAGACGCTAAAAGAAAGACACTTTCTCTTCAGTGCCAGTCTGTAGTGCTGAAATGCCAACGCTGTCCAAGTTTGCAGCACGCAGCTTCTGATGACTCAATTATGGGATAAAAAAAGCTAGTAAAATAAAACATGGCTTCTTTAGAAATATAATGTCTTATATGAAATATACCTGAATGCATTTAAAGTTGCTTTGGTTTAAAGTGCCTGTAAAATGCTACAATTTTAATGTAAAAGAAACTATTGTAATAGTTAGCTGTCATGTGAAAATTTAGATGATCATACAAAAAAGTAAATGCAACAAGCACTTCTATATGTCCCACCCCGTTAACGCAAGGAAAGAAATGGGGCTCTGGATCACTAATGCACACTATACAATTGATGTGAAAGCTGTTCACGTCCTCAGCAGTAAGTCAAGTTTGTTCCCAGTGAGTGCTATATTCCACCAGGGCTGTCCCAAGATTGCCATATTTGTCATAATCATGAACGGGATCTTAAGGAAAAACTGATGGGCGGAGGGAATCCAGTTCAGGGGTGTTAGCATGACATCTCTGCTTTTTGTGGATGATGTTGTCCTGAAGGCTTCATCAGGCTGTGACCTTCAGTGATTACTTGGGTGGTTTGTGGCCGAGTGCAAAGCAGTAGGAATGAAGGTGAGCACCTCCAAATCTGAGGCCGTGATTCTCAGCCAGAAAAGGGTAGATTGCTTCCCTATGTAGAGTAGTATGTACCTCGGGGTCTTGTCCACGTGTGAGGGTATGTTGGAGCATGAGATTGACAGGCGGATCGGTGCAGTGGCAGCAGTAATGCGGTCATTGTACCGGGAAGTCTTAGTGAAGAGAGCTAAGCCTGAAGGCGAAGCTGTCAATTTACCAGTCGATCTATGTTCCAACCCTCACCTATGGTCATGAGCTCTGGGTAATGACCAGGAGAACAAGATTGCTGGGTACAAGTGGCCAAAATGAGTTTTCTCTGCAGGATGTCTGAACTGAGTCTGAGAGACAAGGTGTGAAGCTCGGACATCCCGGAGAGACATAGAATACAGCTGCTGCCCCTCCGTGTGGAAAGAAGCCAGCTGAGGTGGTTCGGGCATCTGGTCAGGATGCCTCCCGGTGGAGGTGTTCTGGGCATGTCCAACTGGGAAGAGACCACGGGGCAGACCTAGGGCATGCTGGAGGGATTACATCTCTTGACTAGTCTGGGAACTAGCCTTGGTATTTCCCAGGATGAGCTATGAACGTATGGGTGTCCTTACTTAGCCAACTGCCACCATGACCCAGTCCCAGATGAGCGCCAGAAAATGGATAAATGGATATTATTATTATTGGAGGTTTTTCAGCTTTGTTTAAGCTAGCATTAAATTGATATTGTAGAGAAAGCAGCATGACTGATCCAGACATTTTAAGGTTACACAGGTCACGTTGAATTGAAGAATGTTCACTGCTCACCAAGGCTGTAAATACATACAACAACCTAAATTTAAAAATCTTTATTGTGAATTTAGCAATTAGGCTGAGATAAATATTATTGCATTGCCTTTAGAAACGCATATAAATAAAGATCATAAAATTGCCAAATTGCCAAGCTACCAAGAAACCTTCATTAAGCCAAACATATCTGGCTGTGCTTCTGTAACTGCACTTTATTGCCTCGGTGCGCAATGACAAATGCTAGCAGTTCTCTAAATAGCGCTGGTAATTATAGGCCAATGTATCAACCTCAGATAAGACAAAAAGGTGAACGGCTGCCCCCTCCGCCCCAGGACAGATGAACATCGCTTTCACCGGTACGAGCAGAACGCAAAAAAAAAAACCTCTGTCCTCTAAACTATAGGTGACTGAGATTCTTATTTCAAGTGCTAAGCATCTCTGACATGATCCTCTAATGGAATTTTCAAGCACTGGGGCATTTTTGCCCCCCTCATTTCATTTGTTAAAGTCAGGCCTATAACTCACACAGGTTGTGCTTCGCGGAGCAAAGAGGATTTCTAATCTTTAAACAAAGAAAGTTAAAAAGCTGAAGAAAAGTGATACATACCTATGGGTTTTCTGCCTCTTCTCTCGCTGCTGTTAAATTTAACCTGTAGCTCAAGCATTGACGTGGCTGATGAAAACTAGAAGCAATTCTAAAGGGAGATTTCCGTCTAAATCCCATTTAAAATTCCCATAAGTACTGTGCTTCTGCATTTGTCATGTGCTCATGATTATTCCTTGAGAGCGCCTTTCCTCAAGACTGCTTGTTCAGAGAATTAAATCACTAACTTTACTGTCATAGTATCTTAAAACACAGCTGCCATCATCAGTCCAGTCCAATGAGGCCATATGATAACAACCTGACTTCTGCAATTACTTAATTGGCAGTAGTTGATTTAGGGCACCTACACATGAGAGAATGCACATACATTGATTTCAATGGGGATTATGCATCACAAGGATATAAAAGGGAAAATGCAATGCTTTTGTGAAAGTGAGAAATACAATTCACTGTAATCCTGCTTGATTTCAAATTGACTGACTGCTGGAAGAGTTAAGTAGCATGCTAAAATAGCTACCAATGCTAAACAAAGAAAGAAAGGGTAACTAGAGTAATATGTAGATTTCCTTTACAGTTAACCTGACAGCTTGGCATACCACAAACTGTTAAATCTGATAGATTAGCAAACAAATAGCTGAATAGCTGAATCCGCAAGATGTCTGTTAAAGATCACTTAATCTGGAAAACATCTGCTGTGTACAACCATCTGATAGACTTTAAGATGTCAGTTTTACATTCATTCTAAATCATAATCATCTTAAAGACATCTTCTAAACGTCTATCTGACATCTGATAGTGTGATGTATCCACTAAAAAAGAATACACATGAGACAGCACGTTTGTCTTCTAGCCACCACTTTACTGCTTTTCTAACTTCCGCCGAACTGGCGCCCCCAACAAATTCCCAACATTCCTAGCGCTACTGCTACGGAATCTCAATGGTCTCAAATGCAAAATTGTAAGCATTTAATACATCACAGATAGGAAACATGCTACAGACATATTGCAGATGAGCAAACAGTCTAAAAAAATGTCTTGCAGATGTCAAATAGATGTCTCCATGATGTCTATCAGGGACCAGTTACAACTGTTCACTACTGCAAGGTTTCCAGTTTGCTACCATGCACATTTTTAAATGGTCAGCTATAATTGTTCAGAATGGACCTTTGGCATGCAGTTTTAGCAGTCAGCAGCTTTGCATACCACTAGCCAATATCCTACTAGTTGATTAGCCTGCTATCCTACTTTACAGCTAGCCTGACACCTTACTGCTAATGAAAAACTCTGCTAGATTATCATACCAGTAGTAGATTGGCTAAAATAGCTATAATGTAAAAAAAAAAAAAGAATAACACGAATATTTAGATTTTTTTTACAGCTAGTCTAACACCTTAGCATACTGCTAACTGACAAATATGTTATATTAGCATATAAAAAGCTAATCAGCCTGCTAAAATACTAATAATTATAATATCTGTTAGTCTAAACGATTTCCAGATTTGTACAATGGAGAGTACTAATAATTATATCTTACATATTATTTAACAAAAGCTAAAAATAAATAAATGAATTAAAAAAAGACAAAAAATTAACAGCATTCCGTTTTAGCAGTTACTTTGTAAACTAAGCAGGTTAGTCGATTGGATGCCACTTGACAATTATACTGCTAGTTTAACGCATAACTGATTAACCCTGAAGCCAGTCTAAGCTGCTTGCCTGGTCTGGTTTAGCAAACTGGTTTCAGTTGGTTTTTGAACACTTCTTTTGCTGGTCAGGCTGGGAGACCAGATTAAACCAGCTATGTCTAGCTTAAGCTAGCTAAAACCAGCCAACCAGCAACTAGAACTGCTTAGCCTTCTAAAATAAAATAAAGGATAACAAGTAAGACTATTTTTATTACTATACATTCAGCCTGACAGTTTAGCAGGGGTGTGGACTAATGTTGGGTCGTTCTTGAACGATTCGTTCATTTTGAACGAATCTTTAATGCGACTCGGGAAGAGCGAAGCGCTGTGTAGTGATTCGTTCAGTCGTGCATGAGTAACATCCTATAGGTTCTGTACTGGAAGTAGTCAAGTAGATCACCTGGTTCAAGTCTTCGGGTTTTTCCGAATCATTCGTTCATCACGTGACAGCCCCATAAGCTTTAACCAATGCAGTCTGAGCCGGAAAGAGAATTGATTAGTTCATCTCTCGAGTCTTCGGGTTTTTCGAGTTGATCGTTCATCACGTGACAGACCCATAACCTTACCCTATTCAGTCTGAGCCGGAAAGAGACTTAATGATAATAACCAACTCTTTATTTCCTTTGCTACAACATTCAGTGTTATGGAAAATAAACATCATGACAGAAATTCACACATTTAAAAAACTGTAAGAAGTAAAACGCTACAATTTGAGACCAGAAACGCATAACTTAACTGTAAGAGTAAATAATAATTATAAAAATGATGATAATAATAATACCAATAACGATGCACCCAGTTTGGGATAAGGAACTTGTAAATTAAAACTACTTTCCTCTATCATGCTTTCACTGTCACGTGACAAAAGAAACGAACGATTCGAAGACTTCGAGAGATGAACCTAATCATTCCTCTTTCCCGGCTCAGACTGCATTGGTTTAATAAAGTGTTGGGCTGTCCACTTGAATGAACAACTCGAACCTGAAGACTTGAGAGATGAACTAATCAATCTCTTTCCGGCTCAGACTGCATTGGTTAATAAAGTGTATGGGGCTGTCATGTGATGAACAAACGACTCAAACCCGAAGACTTCTTAGATAAGAGGTGAGGTGAGCTAATCAAAGACTGAAGACCCAGGTAAACAATTAAATAATCTGTTCTGTTTCTTATTGCAGTTTTGTATTATTTGTAGTGTGATCAACGTTTGCGTAAATAGTAGACGTATTAGGGAAGTAACACATAACATTTTAATATTTTGCTAAAATGAACAAAATGACACAAAAAAAGATTCGTTCATTTTGCTGAAATTCTTTGGTCCTAGTCGGTAAAAATGATCCGAACTTCCCATCAGTATTGTGGCACCTCAATCCACTTGACTCATACTATTATCGGACTCCAGTCACAAAGTTTGATGACTTGCGCTCGCCTCGACCGATAATTTAAAGAAGGATTTGAGACTCGCTTAGACTTTGACAGCAGAGGAAGTCGAGACTTGACCTTGGACTTGAGCCCTGTTGACTCGGAAAGGACTTTATGATCAGATCAAAGTCTTATAGACGCGTCCCTGCAGCCTGCCTTGTGCTTTGACTGGCCAATAAGCCAGAGACTGCGTTCCGGGAGCTCTGGATAGGCCCTGGTATAAATTAAGGAGTAAATATGCATAACTTAACGACAAAGAACCGAATAAAAAAAAAAATTCAAATTAACATGATTGCGTCAGAATAGCGATCGCCGCTCGTGGGAAAAGCGCTGCCCTGTCCGTTTTGATCGCCGCCCGCCCAGCATACACACGGAGCGGGCCATGAGAAAACTCACTGGTGCGCACCTCAGTCCTCACTGTGACCGGGCTGCTGGTTAAATATTCCTCCTTCTTCTGTTTTGTCCGACACCGAAGTGCAACCGTTAGTTGATGGGTCCGCTCCCTGCCACGACCCTTGCACTCTGCCCAACTGATTGCTTTGGCTTTGAATTTTTATGTTGTAAAAACACCTCTTTGAGACCTGTGTTTGTCAGATCTCCCACAGTTTTGTTTGTTCGATCAGTTCCATATATTAATTGATGTGCATTTTTTTTTAGGTTAAACCCCTCCATTAACCCTTAAATGCATTAATGTTTTGCCAATTATTATTACATATTCGGGTCTTGTTTTTTTTTAGCGACCCAGTCCTAGATATACAGCACGGATGGATCTTTAACTGCTGCAATAGAAACAAAACTCTCTGCTTGATATTTTAGAACAATTACAGAAGAATAAAATAAAAACATATTGCGTTACCTTTTGAAACTTAAAAGAGTTCAATTTGAGCAGATTATTTTACCATCACTGTCATCGTCAGAGCGCACATCCACAGTACATCCAGCATCTGCCTCACATTCACCATCTCAACCATATTCTCAAAACTATCATTTTAAATGACTTCATATTCAATATTTTGATAACTGGCAGCTTATTCACCACATCCAGAATCAAATGACAGTGACATTTATATTTAATTATGTACAGTAATTGCTCTGCAGTAAAGCCATTCAAACCACTTCAATTTTTGCTGATGATATTCTTTTGTGTTTATGCCTGCCAAGTTAATTATGATGAAAACGCGTCACGCCATTATGTGTATGCAACACACACAGTGCCCCATTGAGGACAAAGATGCAATTGCACAAAATTCGTTTATCAATATGTAAATATAGTTGTGCAGGAAAACATATACTTACACGTTTACATACCTCGGGACTCTAGCGACCCTATACATGTTTTTACAAAAAATTATCAGAAAACAGGCACTCTTTTATATTTTATAATTTTTTTTGTTTTATTGTTTATAATGGATAGATTGAGGAATAGGCTTACTAGGAAAGTTGATGTCTAACTTAAAAAAATGAAGGAGGGAGAGGGTAGAGAATGATGTCCCGGGTCGCTAAAGACCCGAGGTATGCATTTAAGGGTTAAGTTTAAAGTTAATCCATAATTGAGATTTAAATCTGAGTTTAAAGTTATGGTGCAACAGGATTAAACTTAATCTTTAATATAACTTAAATCCAGGATCAAAATTATGGGTTAAAATGTAAACCTGCTTATTTTTTAAGTTTGGTGCAACAGAATTATTAGACAAACCTTGATTTAATTTAGATTTAAAATTAATCATTGCAAACAATGCAGCTACAATTTGATGAAAAATGCACATTAGGCCTAATGTCTGAAGTGAGCAAGCGGCAATAGGCCTAATGATCATTTAAAATATAATTTGAAGAAGTGTTTCTTTCACAAAATGGGTATTGTATATACAACTATAAAATATAGGCTACTCAATTTTTCTCCCTCTTGCAGGCACTCGTGTCACTTCCATTTCTTTCAGGATAAATGAATGAATTCACGTGTTGTAAATCAGTCTGTAGGCCAATAGCGCACACAGCCCCTAAATTTAGCGATCAACTATGCATATTATAAACTTAACATTTAACATACAACATTTTTTTTCTATTAAATTATTTTTGTCTTTGTTGCTCTTAGTTATAAAGGATGGTAGCACCGCATTTTTGAATGATTGTATTTATGAGTTTGTCTGCATCCATATTGCATGTTTCCTCTCACTTGCAAAGTATGCTTGCAGTTATTTCTTCTAGTTCTTTCAAAGCAGTTCTTTCTGCGTTTCCGCTCACATATTTTTAAATCTGTTTCATTGAGGTTCCAAATAATGGCTCATTGGCTTAGATATAACACCTAGAAGCATATAGCATTCTTATGCACACATGCAAAGTATGTTGCAGCTGTTATTTCTATGAAATTATGTTGTCTTTTCTATTCTGTTACTAATAAAATCGTTTTTTTTGGCACAATCCCTAAATTGAACTCAAGTAGTTTTACTGAGAGCACTCATCTCACATGAAATTGAACTATGTCAAATATTCTACCTGCCTTTCTGATATAAATTACTATGAATTGGTAATTAATACTGAGACACTAATTTGGGCAAAAAGCACTAATGACTTGTTGAACACTTGAATCTTAAAGCTGAGGACTTGCAACTCGACTTGGACTTGCCTGTCTCGACTCGGGACTTGACTTGGGACTTGCCTGTCTTGACTCGGGACTTGACTGTCTTGACTCGGGACTTGACTTGGGACTTGCCTGTCTTGACTCGGGACTTGACTTGGGACTTGCCTGTCTTGACTCGGGACTTGACTTGGGACTTGCCTGTCTTGACTCGGGACTTGACTTGGGACTTGCCTGTCTTGACTCGGGACTTGACTTGGGACTTGCCTGTCTTGACTCGGGACTTGACTTGGGACTTGCCTGTCTTGACTCGGGACTTGACTTGGGACTTGTCTGTCTTGACTCGGGACTTGAATGCAAAGACTCGAGACTTACTTGTGACTTGCAAAACAATGACTTGGTCCCACCTCTGCAGTTTAGCATCCTACTGGTTAATAAGCATGCTAGATTAGCAAAGCAATAGCTAATTAAAACAGAGAGATGCTACAAAAGCTTAAGTATAATTACTAATTTGATTACAACTAACCCGGCAGCTTAGCATACTGCTAGTTGATAAACCTGATAGATTAACACAACAATAGCTGATTAGCACGCTAAAAGCTATCACTGCTTCAAAAGGATAACTGGAATTAATCTTTTGATTTTCTAGAACCCAGTAATTTTTTTTTTCTTTTTTTATGATTTCAAACACGTTTTCCACAGCTTGAAAATGAATCATATTCATTCATATGAATAACGCTCATCCTTTTTGGCTAATGACATTGTGTTCAAATGCAAGCAAATACCTTCATTTAAATAGATGTTTTTTTGTTTTTTTTAAACACATGTATATAGTCTTATGTAATATTTTCCATGCGGTAATTGTATGCTACTTGATTCAATCAGGAGAGCTATTTGCATGAGACATTTTCCAAACGAGTCGTGTGAATTAATACCGGATTGCGCAGTCCACTGGGGATCGAAAGAGTGTAATGACCCAATTTCCATCTGATGCATGGCATGTAAATTAGGATGTGACACCTTTTATGAGCGGCAAAATTTGCATTTCCCCATCATTCAAAACGCCAAGCTGTATGGCTGGTCAAATGTATAGCAAGGTAATTGTGTAACTACTTTGCAGTACGTTCATGACTAATTTCCTCTAGCACAAGGCCATTCATTTATATATTTTTCTCTGCGGTATGAATTAAAATGACTGGAGGTCAATGAAAGAGCAAGAATTCAGAACACACCAGTAATTACTCTTGGTTAAATGTAAGAGAAAGTTATTAGCGTTGATGCCATCAAGGGATAGTTCACTCAAAAATATTATCTTATCCTAATTTACTCCCCCTTATGTCACTGCAACCTATTTTTATTGTGTTTTATTGATGATGTCTGCAATTACTGTGCTTTGCTGGTGTGGAGGTTATAAGAGCATGCTAAATAATAAATGAGGACCATGTTAATAACCTTTCCAGAAATCTTGAATGTTTAACAACCACAGCTATAGTGTAATATTACTGAATATTACACATCCTCCTGTCCTGAATTTGCTCTTGTCTGATTTTAAATTGGTTCATAAATAAATTACTAGGCTGTCACAGTCATGGTTTGATACGGTCTGTGTACAGTGCACTTTTGTTATCGTAGTGAGACAGCATTGTTGATGAATGGTTATTGTGCAGCAATCTGAATGAATTACAGTTATTTAAGACCCTTAAACTTGAGTTAAGATTTCAGGCATTGTGAATAATTGTGAATTTCCTGCAAGTGACAACAGCCGCATCAGAAAAACTGTTGACAGAGGGGCATATTAATTCTTCTTGTCCATAATTCATATCTTACAATAGTTTACACAGTAATAAATAGTTAAACACTCTAAAAAATGCTGGGTTAAATATAACCCAGCGCTGGGTTAAAAAGGGACAAACCCAGCTATTGGGTTGTTTTGAACCCAACCGCTGGGTCAAAACAACCCAATAGCTGTTTGTCCCTTTTTAACCCAGCCATTTTTTTAGAGTGAATGAATATTAAATTGGTATGTAATTGATCCAGTTTCACAGTCATTTTTCTAGCTACTTTGCCAGTATTTTACACTGTTAACTTTAAATAATAAATAAATATTGGTACTTTGATTTGACATGAGGTGTTACATTATTATGTTTGCTATTTTGCCCGTATATTTACAATATGTATGCAATCAAACAAAACAAATTATATATGCTAATACCGGAATCTCTATTTTGTTCACTATATACACTATGCAATAATGCATACCAAACAGGTATAGTAATTGACAGAAGTATTATATTAATTTTCTTGTTATTTTGGCAGTAATTTACATACTAAAATAATAAATAAAATAAATAAATAATAAATGGTAATTGACAGAATTATTAATTTTTTTAGTTCTAATTATTATATTTTTAATACTTTTTTACTGCTATTAAACCTTTTCTTTTGCCAGTGGGTTTACACTAAATAAGATATAATTATGCTATATGAATGAATGAATGAATGAATGAATGAAGGATGCATGGTAATTTACATTCTGTAGTATCACATTAATTCATTTTGCCATTTTGGCAGTATACAGTGTTAGGCGATGAAATGAAATGAACAAACGAACAAATAAATAAATAAATATTTTTGCAGGTCAACTCTGTGGTTAAAATGGGAAAAGACAAATACAGATAAACACATAATCTTTTATCCATTAGTACAATCATAAAAATTCATGCTGAAGGGCTGTCGTGACATTTCTACCCGCATTGTGGATCCTGCTCATAGCCAGAATGTGGAACATATAATCCAGGAAGGAAGGGGTTAAACATGTTGCATGGAAGCCAGAAATGCCTGAGATGAAATGTCAAATACTTACTTAAGATGCAGCTGAAATAGATCAATGTGTCCTGAGTCCCCCCCACCCCTTACTAAATGGAAATGCCAAGACGCAAATACACATTCCCTGGCAAGCAGGTTAATAACTTTCATTCCCATGGATCGTATAAATTGGGTCCTATTGACACCTGCTATTCCTTGCTTGATAGAGGGAAAGATCTCATCAGAATGGAAACGTGTCTATTTGTGGCCAAGTCTGTCTTTTTGGGTCTCAATTTTGCTTAGTTTAAGCCCCCATGCCAGGCGGAAATGAAGAGATGTATTGGTTTTGCTTCCTTTGTGAGAATAATCATTTCAATCATGTTCATGTTCTGTTCCTTGAGAAGGAGGTTATGGGTATCGTTTGCAAGCTCCCTTGCATCAACAAAATGAAAGTCAATAGTCTCAGCCGCAGACAGCAGGCCGCCCAGACCTCACACAGTATCTTCTCAAGCACAGTACACACATTAAGGCAAATGCTTGCTGAAAAATAGCATCTCCATTCTGATTGGTTGGTTTATGCACAGGATCTTACTAGTCTGCCTGGTAACAAAATCTTTTAACTGCATTATATGTCACATATTATATAACAGAGACTATAAATAATCAAATGTAACGTTTGTTTTTCTGTTTGTCAGTTTGTATGTTTTTAAGGCAGGAGATTAGCTTTCTACCTAAGCAATTGATTAGCCTGTTAGTTTAACATACAACTAGCTCATAGCCTGCTAGTGTAAGCCATTGTTAGCTGGTTAGACCAAACTCGGTCCTAGAGGACCGGTGTCCTCGCAGAGTTTAGCTCCAGCTTGCCTCAACACACCTGCCTGGAAGTTTCTAGTATGCCAAGTAAGACCTTCCCCTTGTCCAAATACCCACACTTGCGGTCTTGGCCACTTGAGAGCGCGTGCGCGCGACAGGAAGTAAGTGCGCAAGACTGTCCCAGGTCTTAAAAACGCCAGAGCGCAGTGCCCTTAACGCACACTAAACCCACACTATCTCGAATACCGCTCCGGAGCGCTATTCAAGGGTTAGTGTATCCCATCATGCATCATGTTCTGGAAATAAATCGTGAGACTTTTTGCCGAGATCTCGCGAGAGGTCACGGAAACCTTTCCAATGCAAGTTAAATATTAATATAATAATTAGATATTACATATAATTTGGTAGAAAAACACTGTTTTTACGTTTTATTGGTGCAAAGATGAGTAGTGGTGATATTTATTTTGTACAACATTTGCAACTGCTTTTTTATCATTTAATTAGAAGCACCACAAATTAAAATTGTCATGTTATAGGGACTACTGAACAGACATTTAGAAGTTGATTTTAAAATGCAAAGTATTTAAAATTTAAATTAAATTAAAGCTATGTAAACACTTGCATTTTTACAACACTACAAGTGTGTCCCATCAGGTAATGAAAAGTTCGACACGCACTTGTGGTCTTCATGCTCACTTGAGCACTTGGGCCAAATACAGGAAATACGTCATGTAAGTAGTCAAGTGGTCAAGTGCAAAGACTGCAAGTGTGGGTATTTGGACAAGGCTCTTGATTAGCTGCTTCAGGTGTGTTTAATTGGGGTTGGAGCTAATCTCTGCAGGACACTGGCCCTCCTGGACCGAGTTTGGGCACCCCTGGGTTAGACTGCTATTTTAACATACCATTAGCTGATTAGCCTGCTAACATACCACCAGTGGAAACAATGAATAAGTAAAAATTGGTTATTAGTTTGTTAGTTAAAAATTAGTTTGTAAACAAGTGCATCAACTTGTAAGCTAACTGGTTAGCCAACTAGCTTTGCATATTCTGTACATTCAAAAGATTAACTTTACAGCTTAGCATATGGCTAATTGATTAGCCTGTTAGCTTAACATATAGCTAACTCTAGGGTGACCATACGTGCCATTTTCCCAGGACGTTTCCACCGATCGGTATATGACATCAAATACTCTAGAGCAATTTTGAAAGCCTAAGTAATCGCTCTTGTGGTACTTTGATGTCATACACCGATCGGTCTGCACATGCAAACAAAGCCAAAACCTAGATATTTTAGGCAATATAGAAATCCTGGCCAGGACGCGTCCTGGGAAAATGGCACGTATGGTCACCCTAGCTAACTCATTAGCCCACATTACTAGCTGATTAGACTGATCGATTAACATATCATTAAACAATTAGCCTGCTAACTGATTACAATTTAAACCAAACCATCACCACGATGTAAAAAAAGATCACTTAAAGTTATGAACCTCCCTGAAACCTGCATATTTTATAACACAAGCTTAACAAAAAAAATAATAATTCACATTTAACATTTGCTGTTCTTATCCATTGTTCTTGTTTTATTACATTGTAAGATAAGCAAGTGCATCAACTTGTAAGGCAACTGGTTAACGGACTAGCTGTGCATATATCCAGTAGATTAGGTTTATAGCTATACAGCTAATTGATTAGCATGCTAACTTAACATATAGCTAACTTATTAGCCTGCTAGTTTAGCACATCCTAGCTTAGCTTACCTCGATTAACATACCATTAGCTGATTAGCCTGCTGACATCATTACGACTGCTACCAACAACTATCAAGAATGCTATTTTGATTATATAGAAGACTGACTGTACTATATAAATGTATTACTTCTTTCAGTCTGATTGGCTGGTTTTACGCAAAGGTTCTTACTAGTCTGCCTGGTAACAAAGTTAAACTAAAGTCTTTTAATCTAATTGAAAGTCACATTTTATAATACAAGGTAAAAATGGTCAAATTTAAAATGTGTTATTTTGTTTCATCAGTTAGTTTGTAAGATAAGCAAGTGCATCAACTTATAAGCTAGTGGGTTAGTTGACTAGCTTTGCATACTATGCACAGTAGATTAGCTTTCTATCTTATTTGGCTAATTGATTAACCTGTTAAATTACCATAGAGCTAACTTATTAGCCTGCTAGCTTAGCCCATTACTAGCTGATTAGACTGTTCAATTAAAATACATTTAGCCAGCTAGCCTGCTAACTGGTACCAACAACTAACAAGAATGTTGTCTTTTGTTGTTTTTTATACAGACAGTGAGATTCATCAATTCTGATTCAAACTAAAGCATGATATTTCTCAAGTAATGACCTCAAATGCATTAATGTCCTTAACGTACACACTGAGCCGTGACATTTGCTGCGGCGTAAACAAGTCAAAGATGCATTAGCACACAGTTGAGCCGTGACAGTGATTTAGCAAATGTGTTTTGCAAGCCACACAGGTTTCCATCCTCCTGAATTAAAGACACTTTAGAATTTCTCTCTCCAGCTGTGATTGAAAGGCATTTCTCTGTCATCATCTGACAGGCCTGAGCTTCAGCACGCAACTCCTTCTGCTGACAGTGCAGCGCTTGTCATCCGCACACACGCCCGTGTGCTAACGCTCCGCCAATCAAACGCAGCTTTGATCCCATTTTATTATTCAGAAGATGCTTTCCAACACTAGAACTTAAACAGAAGAGTTTCCATCGCTGTCCCATGTGGGACAAGGCTTACGTAAGTCTTAGTCTGAACTGAATCTGAATGAAAGAGTTTTTGGTTAGCGTAGCACCTTTAGCCCCTGCTGGCAGATACTGTTACTACAACATTTGACTACAAAAATCATCTTTTTTTCCATAGACGGCCATTCAGTAAGTAATATAATACAATGTAATTATATTATATCAGGTAGTAATATATATAATACATTTTATAAATGTCTTATATTGTATTTTTATTTATTGTTTTTTGAAACCGATAAACACAAGCAGTGCGTTGTAATAGAGCAGATTTAAAAATATAATTTATAATTAATAATTTTGAAAACCAACCTATAGATTGCCTGTTATTTATATAATAGAACTATATATTAACCAACTCATTAGTATTAATATAAGCAACTTTTAATCACAACATTTCATATTAAATGTACCGCAATATCAAAAGAATTTAAGACTACTGACTACACAATAATAATAATAAGACTACATAATACTTAATATAATTAATAGGATGTAATATACAACATACATTTATTGATATTGCATTTTTATATTATCTTTTTTTTAACCACCATAAACCACAAGAAGTTAATAATATAATATCATAGAGCAATTCAACAACCAAATTAAATTACATTTTACTATATTATATATTTCATTATACGATGCCCTTGGCTCCAAAGTGATCACTCATGTTCCGTAAGACATTAACCTAAAAATTGGCTTACTTTCAGTTATCTATATTGTGAGCCATTTTAATGAAATAATAAATTCAAGCATGCAAATTCAAGACTAATAATAATAATAATAAAGGTAATAAAAAATAACCAAATGGTTTTATTTCATGTTGGTACATTCTTAGACAACACCACAGTATAGTTGCATGAGTGGCCAAACATAAAAGTCTTCCACAATATCAGCACATAAGCAGCAAGGGCAACATGAATATACTTAGTACAAACAGTATAAAACATACATGCTTTTTATTTTTTTTTCATAGATTTTTTAAAATATATATTCATATCTTTTGCACAATTCTCCATAAGTTCCAGGGCAGATAAAAATTCCAAGACAAATTAAAGCCATATTCTGCCTTGAGTGAGTGAATGTCTAAGAAATTCATGAAGGAACAAAGAGAGAAATCAATAAAGGCTTGTAAAATCATCTGTAAACAGACCATTGTGAGGGAACTGTGGTGAAAGTTTCATTTACTTCAACATCAAACATATCAAGCATGCATTGACAACTGCTACGCGAACACTTTCTTTAAAAAAGAACTCTGAAACCATCGTCACCGGGGTTTAGTCACTGTAAAACCAATGCAACATCTCTCAAAGTCACTAAAAACACAGTCGATGGTCTACAAACCCTTACAAACACGGTGGGAATGTTGAAAAATGTGACACATTTATCATGTTAAAGGGCGAAAACCAACGGAAATCCTCATAATAAAGAAACAATATTCCAGGAATGAGATCTCAAAGAGAAGAATATGGCTTTAATACAATGTGCATCCAGAAAAGGCAAGGAAAACCAAAGAAGAAAAGCTCAACTGAAACGTAAAAACAGCAGAAGGAAACCGAAATGCTGAAAGAACCACACAAATTTGCACAGAAAATCGCAAAAACTTGCAGTTTGGAAGTACATGTAAAGATGAGGAGGACCTTGAGGCCCAGCATTCCAAAGCCATGTTGATTCATCAGCGCCCTGAAGAAAGTCTGCGATGGAGAATCAGAAGAAACGCCTTGTCGAAGGTCCATCACGCCAAGTGCAACCTCAATCGTTTGACTGGCGATCAGTCGTGTTGTGCCACTGTTACACCCCATCAGTTCCCTCCGTCAGAAAAAACAAACAAACAACAACTAAATTTATTTCCTCCAGTTGTAATTCCTGTTACCATAACTTTTTTTGTAGATGTCAGGTTATTAAAATGTTTTTTTTGGGGGGTGGTTTTGCTGTTTTATGTTTCTTAAAGGTGTCAAAAATCAACTGATACCCTCTGTCGTTGGTTTAGCTGAGGGCCCAATCACTGTCCTGGCCCTCAGACGAAATAAGGATGGAAACAGAGGGACATTGAAAGCTTTTTCCCGCTTTACTTTTGTTCCAAAGAGCCAAGAGAAACCAAGAAGTACCATCAATCACCTTCCTCCTGTGATGGAGAACCTCAGATCACAAGGTCATTGTAGCTTACATATTTCGTCTTAGCAGCCGGACCTGCAAGGAGAGAAAGATAAAAGATAGCTTTTCATTTGAAATTTCTTCCTTTTTTTCTTGCTGAAAATGAGAGGAATTCATTGATTCCTCTCAGGAGTCCTACTTTTTAGGACATGAAGTTTGTTGGTATGGAACAGAGAACGTCCACAATCAGATGATTAAAGCCATTAAAATGCCACAGATTTCATTTAATTACCAAATGTACTCTTTATTCAATAAATAAAAAGTTTTTTTGATACTGAAATAATACAGTTATATATTATCATTTTGATCAACATTGTTACTAAGTAATTAATTACTGTAATTGAATTACTTTTCCATTGAAAAAAGTAAGGGATTACTCTTACATTTAATAACAGTTACTTAATAACTGTAAATGCATTCAATACTATATAGACTAGAATAATTCTGTATATAAAACAATAGTGGATTTAACATCAAAATCTGACATCTAATGTTAAAATGTATGTTTTTAATGTAACCTCCCTTTAAATACTTTATATAATTTATGCAGTTTTATATTATTTATTCAAAACAATTAAGAGCAGTTTCATGTCTATCCTTGTAATGTTCAACTGGACGTGTTTGATATGGGATTTAGAAATTAATTATTAATAAGTAATGCAAATACTTTTTAGAGAGAGTAATTTGTACAGTAATCTAATTACAATGTTGAAGACGTAATTAGTAGTTAATAATTATTTTTGTATAACTTGCACAACAATGTTGATCACATTATACGTGCTATAATACATGTATTTATTTATTCATTAATTTTACATGAGTGTTTTTCCTCATACGCATTATTGTAAAATTGCGCCCCACAAGTAATTATTTGTAGGTGGCTGTTAGTGTGTTGCCATGCAGTTGCTAGGGCATTCTGTGTGGTTGGTAGGGTGTTCTGAGAGGTTGATAGATGGTTGCTAGGGTGTACTGAGTGGTTGCTAGGAAGTTATGAGTGGATTCTTGGGTGTTCTGGATGGTTGCCAGGGTTTATCTGAGTGGTTGTTATGTGATCTGAGTGGTTGCCATGGTGTATTGACAGGCTGCAAGGGTTTTTCTAGATGGTTGCTAGAATGTTCTGGATGGTTGCTAGGCTGTTCTAGGTGGTTACTATGGTGCTCTGGGTGGTTGCTTGTTTTTAAGAGATTGATAGAAGGGTGCTAGGGTGTTCTGAGAGATTGATAGATGGTTGCTAGGGTGTTCTGAGTGGTTGCTAGGAAGTTATAAGTGGGTTCTTGGTGTTTCGGATGGTTCCAGGGGTTTCTCTGATTGTGTTTGTTAACTGAGTGTCCCATGGTGCATTGGTGAACCGTTACCAATGGTTTTTTCTTGGGTGTTGCTATGGTGTTCTGGATGGTTGCTAGGGTGTTCTAGGTGGTAACTATGGTGGTCTGGGTGGTTGCTAGGATGTTTCAAGTGGGGTGCTTGGGTGTTCTTGTTGTTTGCTGTTAATAGAAGGTTGCTAGGGTGTTCCGGTCGGTTGCTAGGATGTTCTAAGTGGTTTCCAGGGTGTTCTGGGTAGTTGCTAGGATGTTATGGATGGTTGCTTTACTTTATATTTTAATACTTATGTTAAGGTTATTTGAAAAATGCCTAACCCAAAATCTGAGCAAGTTAAACTCACATAAAGGTAAATGACTGTGTTCATTGTGTGATGAAAAGCAACTCAAGATTAAAAAGCAGATGAATATGGCAGAAGTCTTATGTAAGAAGCCCTCAAATATCTACAGTCATAACAGCGTGACCTTCACACTCTGTCGCCATGTGTTTGCAGAGTCTATGTAACTAAATGACTCCATTCTCAAATTACAGCACTTATCCATGGATGCTTTCTGTGCTCTTTTGCATGTAAATGAACTTCTAAATATTTAAAAGTAAAGGTTACCAAGTAGAGAGATCACCGTGGCCTTTAAGAGTCAGCAGCCCCTTTAGAATTTGAGTTAAATGTCACTCCGACAGCCATCTATTCAGAAATGTGGCCTTGATGAATGTAGATTGAGGAAAGTGCTATCAGTATACAAACACAAACATAAATACATTATAATACACATAATATGAGTCAGAAAGGTTAACTAGAGGCTGCAAAGTGGTTGAGAGGGCTTTTCTGGGTGGTTGCTAGGGTGTTCTGGATGGTTGGTAGGGATGTTCTGGGTGGTTGGTAGGGTGTTCTGGATGGTGGTAGGGATGTTCTGGTGTTTGCTAAGGGTGTTCTGGTGGTGTGGTATGGATGTTCTTTGGTGTTGTAGGGGTTCTGAATGGTTGCAAGGTTGTTCTGTGTGGTTTCTAGGGTGTTTTGAGAAGTTGGTATGTGGTTTCTGCAGTGTTCTGAGTGGTTGCTAGCAGAGCATGTGAGCGGAGTGGTAATATTTCCTTAAGAGCGCAGAGTGCATTTCTGAAGATTCCGCTCCGCTCGCTCAATACGCTCAGTGATTCGCTCAACCCAGAATGCCATTTGGTGATTTGCTTGTTCGAGATCGAGAATCTGTAGAGATCGTGAATAGTAGAGCAGTTATGGAGTTCATATATTGTTTCAACAATCAACGAAGTTGCAAGCCTTATAGATAAATGTAAAGTAAAAATCAAAGTTAAGAATGAGCAGGGAGAAGAAACTGAGAGGGCGTGTGGGGAGACTGTTAAAGTTAGTACAGATTCATATTGATTACAGAAAGCACGAAGATGTATGCAAACATGGTGCAGCAAAAGGTGAGCTAGTTACATACCATAATAAATGAATAAACAGGTAGGCTAAGGTTATATATTTGGTTGTACGGAGCCCCGATCATAACATGCAGACAAAATCACAGCCACGAATTTAGAATAGGCTAGTTCTCTTTTATGCTAGGACTAAATTATGGCCACAAATTAAGAATTAATTTTTTTGTTTAGTCTAAATTATGGCCACGAATTAAGTATTTGTTCTCTTGTTTAGGATCAGCTGCCCCGAATTCATTTGTTTGTTAATTCGTTCATTCCCTATAGTAGGCCTAAATCGTGGAACAAATTATTATATTTCGTAATTACTTATTAAAATCATTATTGCTTAAACTTAATAAATAATAATAAATTTAAAAAATAATAAAACCTGCTGACGTCGTAGAAACTAATTGTTAATTCAAATTATATTCGGAGCAATAATCTCAGTTAAACTATAGACCTAAGCTAACACACAGCTGTACATATGCCTAAATACAGAACTACAGAGTACAGAATATATTAGCCTACCCCACTTAGGCCTATTAAAATATTATTAAAATATCAAATATTATTAAAAAAAACAAACTGACCCGAAATAATAAGTAGTCCTTCAGAATGTAGGCTGATAATGGCAGCATAATTTATAATCGAATTAAATGCACGCAATTTGTTTTCCTTTACAGAATGAAGCGATCGATCAGGAATTGGTTTACGGTGAGCGCGAGCGGAATATTAACGTAGCGCTTGCTTTGGTGGTTAGAGCGACTGAGTGGAGCGCACATCCATAGAGCGGAAAACGTAGCGAAGCGTCACTCCGCTTTGCTCACATGCTCTGGTTGCTAGTAGGATAAATCGAAAATAAAACACACGATTTGGCGGTTAGCTGCGATTTTTTTATGCACAGCTTGTCAGTGAAGTATGGTTGAATTCTGCTGCATCTAAAAGCCAGAGGGCGCTCTTGTGCAGAAACTACAAATATGCCCCGCAGAAGAAGTACCATAACGTGCTTAATTCCAGGAGATGCCTATGGACATCTTTCTATCACTGTTCTTCAAGCCTTCTCAGGTATTTTCATGATAATAAATTATATTTATATGATGATGTTTGACGAGTGTTGCTTTTACAAATGCACATTATAAGTGACTCAAACTCATAGTGATTTCAGACGGAGCATCACTTCCTACGGCTCAAAGAGCCATGCTTCACGGACAAGTTGTGCATAAAAACATAATCGCAGCCTTTGCGATATCATAATCACACTAGACAGGTCGATTTACACAATATTTAGTGTTAATCGTGCAGCCCTAGTTTGCTAGGGTGTTCTAGGTGGTTAATATGGTGGTCTGGTGGGTTGCTAGTGTTTCAAGAGATTGACAGAAGGTTGCTAGGTGTTCCGGTGGCAAATATTTAGTTTCAAAATGAAATGCAAAAGCACCTGTTTGGCAATATTTTGGATTTTGAAAAGCCTGTTGTCTTTTTTCCTTTATCTAAGGTAAATGTTTTTTTTTTTAGTTGCTTTTTTTTTTTTGTACAAAGTGTTTTGCTGATTTTACCTATTTAAAATGTGTGTATTTTTTATTTTATTTTACATCAAGTGTATGCCATGCCTCAAGCCTCTTAGAGTCGCTTTGCTAAGAAACATTTGTTTCTTATGTATTTGTTTCCACGGTGTTTGCTGATTTTCAGTTTTTTTATATTTAAAATTTGTGCAAGTTATTTGTTATTTTATATTAGGCCTATAGCATGATGTATTTTTATTTGTTTTTTTAATAAAAGTTTAGTTTAATATACGTAGTTTTGTCGTGTGTACACTGAATTGCCCGCTAATTAAAATTGAGTAAAATGCGCACAGGCATACACCATTTTACAAGCGAAGGAAATCGATGAAAAGAGGAAAACCTCCAACCAACGGACACCCCCCCCCCCCTCCCCTGGTGAGACAGGTAATTCCCGGTTGTGATGAAGTTGGGACAGGGCTGAATCTGTGGGACATGGAGCGATGCTGGTGGAGTTAATGATATAGCGACACCTCGCTATTCACCCGGTCTCTCGAGTCCCAGGAGGAGCTCTGGAAGAATCACATGAGGATTGACGAGTGTTGAGCGACAGAGGACCAGGCCTGGACTTATGTTGTTGTTTTATTATGTTTTATGTGGCAGTCGTCCGTGAGGGGCTGCCGCTTTTACTTTAGTTTTGTGTTTGTTTATTTTATTAAGTTGTTTAAATGTTCGCCGGTTCCCGCCTCATTCTTCCCGAACTACGAACTTTGTTAAAATTGGTGCCGAAACCCGGGAGGAAGGAAGGACACGCTGTCAGAGAGCCCTCACTGCTGAGGGGGATCACGGTGCTGAGGAGATCGGGCAGCATGAAGGAGTGTAGACCGCCGGTGGCTGCCCGAGGCGGTGGTGCTGGAACGATGGAAGACGAGGTGGGACGGGAGCTCGCTGCTGCACTCCTGGGTCGAGGAGGGATGGCTGCCGTCCTAGTGGGAGCGGAGGAATCGGCGCCATTCGCCAAGAGGCAGGAGCCTGCTGCCATCCACCATGTTTGGGAAGGTGCAAGGAACGGGGGACTCGCTGCCAGCTGCCCTCGACCCGTAGGAGCCATCGCCGTCCGCCAGGAGCATCAGGCTGTCCACCAAAGATGTCCAGTACCATCGCATGGCACCGCAATTGAGAGCCTCTCAGCTGGTTGAGGACCAAGCGGAACTGTGTCTGGGAACCGGACCGGGATTTTTTCTCCTCTCTCATCTCTGTCTCTCCTCATCCTTCCATCTCCATTTCTCTCACCTCGTCTGTCCTTACCCCCAGGTACGCCGCGACCGCCGTGATCGGCTGCCCCCAGAGTGGGGGGAGAGGGGAGTAGAGAGCAGTCTCGGGAGTACCCCCCGGCCTGAGAGAGGGCGATGGGGGTTAATTTTGTTATGAACTTTTTGGTCAATTTGCGCGCGCCGTTACCGCCTCCTCTTCCCGTCTGGTATGACGTTTGTACCCGTTGTTTTGTCACATGTTGATTAACTGGTGGGAAAATTTCCTCACTGCACACCGTTCTGGGTGGTTGTTAGGATGTGGGTGCTTGTTCTGGGTGGTTCCTAGGGTGTCATAAGAGCTTTCTAGGGGACTTTGAGAGGTTGCTAGGTGGTTGCTGTGGTGTTCTATGTGGTTTCCAGTGTGTTCTGGGAAGTTTGTAGGGTGTTTTGAGAGGTTGGTAGGTGGTTTCTACAGTGTTCTGGTGGTTGCTAGTGTCTTTAGAGGTCGACAGAAGGTTGATTAGGTTCAGGGTGTTCTGGGTGGTTGCTATGGTGCTTTGAGAGGTTGCTAGGATGTTCTAGGTGGTTGCTAGTGTTTTGAGAGGTTGATAGAAGGTTGCTAGGTTGTTTTAGGTGGTTACCAGTGTGTTCTGTGTGGTTGCTATGGTGTTGAGATGTTGCTAGGGTGTTCTAGGTGGTTGCTATGGCATTGTTAGGGTGGTTGATAGAAGGTTGCTAGGTGTTCCTGGTGGTTGCTAGGTTATTTTGGGTGGTTGCTAGGGTGTTCTATGTGGGTGCTTGTTCTGGATGATTCCTAGGGTGTTCTGAATGGTTGCTAGGTGGTTGCTAAGGTGTTCTAAGTGTAATGATCTCGAGTCCTACAACATCTGTATACTTTATATTATATTTTGGACTATTTTCTTATATTTGACAATTACAGTTTAGAGTGATTATTAGGAGAGGCAGACAGAAGATAGGAAAGTTTATTGGAGGTTACTGTAGTTTTCTATAAAATAAAGGTGATGTGACCCCTTTTAAAGAACTTATTTGTCCCAGCAGCTGTGATGCCTCCAGATTACAGTGTATATTTCACATTTCTTCACATAATCAAAGTTCAGCCGAAAGTCATTACGTCTCCCTGACCTACTGCAGTACATTCTTACTGTGCAGCACTCTATAAACTTCTTAATCTTAATGACTGTCCTCTCACATCTATAGTACTCATGGGTGGGTAGAGTGTTGAAACCGCAGGCCTGACAACAGAATGTCAGGTATGAATGGAGGAAAACCAGGGCGTGATGATACAATTTTTGGATTCCTCTTAAGTCTAAACAGCTGTATTAGGTTTGTCCTCATTTGCATAATCATTTTTTCAGCTTTGTCACACGTGCCAACTCTGCATCACAGTAATCGCTGTTTAATTTAATGTTGCCTTAAATCAGCAACTCTCACTGGGTTTTACTCATTAAATACGGGCATAATAATTCTCTTGCATAAATCATTCTTAAAACAATTTTATCCATATAAATGCATCACATAATGATTTTTTATTTTACAAACAATAATGTGAGAATTACGTCATGATGCCAAAATTACGTAACAATATTTTTGTAAATAACTGCGTGACAATTAAGCCCCATAATGTGATATGTTTTACAAGCAATGCAGCAGTTACATAAAAATGGTTTTATGAACAATAATGCAAAAATTATGTTCAAAATGGTTTTACGAATGCTATCATTACAATTATGCCACATAATGCAACTGCATAGCAGTGTCTTTACTAATGACAGCATGACAATTATGCTGCATAAAGCAATACTTGGTTTTAAAAACGATAACTTCACACAAAGCAAAATTTACATTCAAAACATTTTACAAACAATAGTGTTACAATTGTCTTAATAATGCAAGAACTGTGTTGGGGCCATTCACACAGAACACGTCTTTGTGTCTAAAAAAAGCACAGCGTAGAACGCGAGGGTCTCTTTTGAGGCGTGATGCAATAACGACAATAACAATTTTTTTAAGGAACAAGTTGTGATAATTGCTTGAAGAAATGTTATATAATTCAGGGTATCTGGACACAGCCACTATGAGCGCCTCCTCCACCATGTTGCTGTCAAATAAAACAGTTATCATGCCAACTTGCTACTGTAAACAGAAGCTTGCAACACTTGCCCCGCCTCCAAATTCTTATGATTGGTCCACTGCATTGGAACTGATGTAGCGTCTGCGTAGAATCATGCATGATCTTTGGGGTGTTTATGGCTTAAGAGACCCTTTTAGCCTTTTGACATTTGCATATAAATTACAGTTCTGGTCAGAGACTTTACTTTTTAATGGGGGTTTAAATTGCCAGATGGTTCTTCGCCATCAAGGAGATTCTAACCAGTCCCCCCCGACTATCATCTCCCCCATCTGACTTCAAACACGATCCAAAGAGCTGTAAATGACCCCGATGGGCCTGGCTGGCCAAGTAAACTAACACACACACACACACACACACACAAACACACACACACATAAAGACCGTTACTCTATTATACTCTACAAATATATCTGGTATATTGCATGTGTTGTTTGTACGTTTCCCTATTAGATTAGCTGAGTTACCACTCGTTATTTGTATTAGTTAAAGCCATAAAACACTGATATTCAGGTGTATGTATGTATCTTTGGTTTAATCTATTCCAAATGTTTGCTTCTTGGTATCAATGTTAGCTTTCTTAAATCGTTGGTACGATAGTTGGGTTAAAACTACAGAAATTCCAAACCGGCCCATAAACATGCCATGAGCTGAAGGGAACAGGAAACTCCTTGCTTCTCCCGCTCAAAAATTCACGACTGGTATTGGCCAGTCCACCCAGAATAGAAACCCTCAAAAGGCATTAGCTCAAAATAATCTTTGCTCAGAAAAACCCTCTTCGTTTGAGACGACACTTTCCAAGACTCTGAAGTCTTTTCCTCTTGAGTTTGTTTTCTGGCAGTTTTTTATCTTCAAGTAACTTTAGTCGCTGTGGAGTTTTCCTTCTTCAGAAGAACCAGAAGTAAAAACTTCCAGCTGACTCCTCACGAACTCATCAAAAGACCTCCGGTGTCTACCGCATCCGGACTCTTCTTCAGCAATCGAAACCAATGCAAGTAACCGCTTAAAATTATTTAGATGTGTGTTTAAGTTTCAGTCCCTTTTTAAGGTGATTTTTGGATTCTCTGATGATTTTCAAAGGTTGTGGTTAAGTGATGTGAAATACTGCCATTCTTTTCTATTCTCTCTCTTTTCCTTACTTTGTTTAATTCTGTATGTGTTTTGCTTAGTTAGTTATATGTTAGATATAGTTTCATTTATTAAATCCCTTATATTCACAACGGATTGTCTCTGTTTGCTGCTCACAATTCGAAGTCAATGAATGTTTGAACCCTCGCTACATTTTTGCTAAGAATTACTGCTAGCACTGTATAGGACAGTTTATTGTTCCGTGGCCAGAAAAATAAACATTCCTTGAATTGATAAATGATTATATTGTCTGCTCGGTGGACGGACAGATCAAATAATTGTAATATTGATTCTGCAACAGTTAATTCGAAGATATAATCTAAATATTTATTATGAATCATAACCAGTTATAATTCGTCATAAATATTTCCCTTTTTAGAGCTAATAAAATTATTACACTGACATTGACAGCACTGCGTGTAAAAGTTGAAATTGTTTTAACTTGACACAGCATCTTAAAAATGTGGAGCTCATGTGCGAGGCGCTGCAAAATACACTAGACGCAAGCGTAACGGTCATGCACATCTGTCAAGAATGTTTACATAGAAAAACAATGGAAAAGTAGCGCATTGGAATGGAAAAACAGGTTCTGTGTGAACGGCCCCTTAGAGTGCTTTTTTATGAACAATAACATGATGATTACATTGCATGATTTAATAATTATGCAAGAATGAATTTAAACATGATAAAGTCACGATTATGTCGCATAATGTGTAAAATTAGATAAAATCTTTTTTAAAAACACTAACATGACAATTATGTTGCATGGTGCAATAATTTTCTAAGAATGATTTTAAACACAACACCATCATATAATGCAAAAATTATGAACAAATGGTTTTATGAACAATAGTTTTACAATATAATATCATAATGCTATAATATCATAATAGGTTTCACGAATGACAGCATGGCAATTACATTGCATAATGCAATAATTGTGTAAGGAAGGTTTTAAATATGTAACATCATTATGTGACATACATTACATTAAACAACATACATTAAAATACTTTTTAAAACGCTAACAAGAAAATTATGTCGCATAATGCAACAATTTCCTATGAATGGTTACATGAACTATAACATGACAATTACATTGCGTAATGCAATAATTACATAAGAATGGTTTTAAACAAGATAACGTCACATTACAAAAATTATGTACAAATGGTTTTACGAAGAATACTTTTACAATTGCATCTCATAACGTGACAAATGTGTGAGTGTGGTTTTATGAATGACAGAATTACAGTGCATAATGTAATATTTGAAGAGTTTGGTTCCAAAACGCGATAAACGCCATTTTATTTTAAAATTGAGTTTCCACCAAAATCAGTATTGTATCTGGTCGGTATTGAAAAGTCAATTTTAAATTTTACGCAAAATGCAGAATGTTATTCTGTCATGTTTTCTCCCTTTCTTTCCAAACCGCGACAAACGGCAGTCTCCCTTCTCTGCAGAATGCAATATATCCGCTCAACCATTCACAGCGCACCATTCCACGCACTGTAAACAGTAATGGCAGCGCTTTGAATACACCCGACATCCTAGTTTTCCTCATCTATTTTGTACTTTGTGATCAACAAACAAACTTAGGGCTGCACGATAAATCGCATGTGACTGTCATGCGCATCTCGTCAGTAAAGCCGGTTCTGTGATTAATAGTAAATCTCCATCACGTGCTTTCAGATGGAGCAGCATTTACTACACAAAGCCGTAGATCACTGCCGTATATTGCTTTCATAATCGCAGATGAGCCACATTCGATTATGAACGCGATATTGTGTAGCTTGTCAGTGTTAGTGTTTTTATTAATGCCATTTATGTCTTTGTTAATACAGTGTATTGCACTAGTCAACTAAATGAATGTAACATGGCAAAGATGAATGCTCTTTTGGAAGTTGAAGGCAAGGGAAATGTCATTTTGGAATTTCTGTGGTTTAATGTGGTATTGTTGTTCATGTATGTTCGTGATTAAATTTTATTTTATTGTTGTAATTAATTTATTGCATTAACAAGATTACCCGTTGAATTAATTTTGGGAGCGATGACTGACTGATGACTGACTATTTTTATAATTATCCCTCATAATAAGTTGTTACATTTATATAGTGCTTGTTCTGGGTACTCAAAGCGCTTTACATGAAAGCAGGGGTATCTCCTCATCCACCAGCAGTGTGCACCATCCACCCGGATGATGCGACGGCAGCCATAGTGCGCCAGAACGCCCACTACACACCAGCTCATTGGTGGAGAGGAGACAGAGTGTTGAAGCCAATCAGCAGATATGAGGATGTTTAGGAGGCCATGATGGTCAGAGGCCAATGGGCAAATTTGGCCAGGATGCCGGGGTTATACCGTATACTGTGGTTTAATGACCCCAGAGAGTCAGGACCTCGGTTTAACGTCTCATCCGAAAGACGGATTTTGGTCCAGTGCCTGCATATAAGATTAGTATTGACGAAGTTCAGAGGCTGTCATATGTGGATCAACTTACTATGTTGTGTGTTTTCAACAGTTTCAATATGAAAAATAACTTTTATATTGATTCAATGGATTTATTGCATTTTGAAGAAAAAAAAAGTGTCATGGATTTATTGCATTTTGGGGAAAAAATTATACAATTTTATAATAAATCTTTGAAAATCAAAATCTGGATTTGAATTTTTAATGTTATTATAACCTAAAGATGCTATGTGAAAGTTTTTCATCTTGCCACTTTCTTGGTAAAGGAAACACATTTTTACTCAAATTAATCAAAATGGATTTATAGCGTTTTGGAACCAAACTCTTAATTTATGTAACAATGAATTTAAACATGATAAGGTCAGGATTATGTTGCATAATGCATAAAACTGTAAAAACCTTTTTTAAAAATGCTAACAAGACAATCATGATACATGATTCAACAATTTCTTAAGAATGGTTGTATGAATGATAACATGACGATTACGTTTCACAATGCAATAAAATATGGTTTTAAACAAAAACTTCACATAACTGGAAAATTTTGTACAAATATTTTTACGAACAATACTATACAAATGATAGCATTACAATTACTTTGCAAAATGCAATAATTCTGTAAATATTAACTTAATGTCACAATTAAGTTGCATAATGCATAAAATTACATAAAAACATAAAAAAGCTAACAAGACAATTATGTTATATAATGCAACTATCACTTGAGAATGGTTATATCAACGATAACATGACACTTAAATTGCATGTCAGAAACGACATTTATGAAAGAATGAAAATTGTGCGAAAGAGTGTTTTTACAAAAAATAAAATTATGGCACATAATGCTACAATTATATAAGAATGGTTATACAAAAAATGTAAAAAGAAATTTTCTGCCTTTGCTTCACGAATGAGGCCAAATTCTGGTCACTTTATCGCTATGAATCACTGTGAACGCCTAAGGAAAGGGAAATTAATGCCTATCAGACAAGAATAGCCTCTTTGCACAGGCTAATCTTTACAATGAAAGAAACATTTTATAGTGTTCATTTATAATATTTTATTAGAATGAGATTATAATATGGGTCATTAACATCAGTAATACTGCACATTCTCTCTATTTTTGTGACAGTAAGGATCATTAAGATATTGAAAGCTCACTGATACTCTTGTCTTTTGACGTCAATGTGAAAATTAATAAATAATGTCTAATGAATCATCACTGCTGTCAGAGCAAATCTATACGTCGGTTTTGATGCAAACCGTTGACAGTTACATAAAACTCAGCCGTTTTATTTGACGTCAAAACTTCTTTCTTGACATCCGTCGCCATTCAGCCTCGCATATCAAATAGGCTCAAATTTGCATGTCCCACCAAAATAGGGAAACAAGGGTGATGATTACGGCTTCCACTCTTGGCATTGCCATCTCGGCTAAATATATTTAGCCTGTTCCCCTGGGTGCCAGATATTTCAGGGTTGAGGACATTCATATACATACATATCCATAAAAAATAATTTAGAGAGTCAGAGTGTGTTATATAGAGAAAGAGGGAGAAAGAAAGAGCATAGAGTGCACAGGGAAGGCCGACACAGATGGTTCACGGCTCTTTAGGGAGCCGCGGTGGAGTCTGCCATGCCATCACAGTGGCGCATGGGGAATTGAGCAGTGGAGCTTGCGTTTGAAGCTTGGGATCTTCCACGTGTCATCAGATTAGGACTGACAGTAGAGTTCACCGTTTCATAACTATGTTGAGCTTTTGCTTAGATACTCTTTGGTTTCTTGGAAACATCAAATATGTAAAATGCCTGCTGCATGTAGATGAGGCAAACTCATCTGGCTTTACAGATAATATCTCCACTTAAAGGGGTGGTTGATTGCGATTTCACTTTTTTAACGTTAGTTAGTGTGTAATGTTGCTGTTTGAGCATAAACAATATCTGCAAAGTTACGAAGCTGAAAGATCAATACAAACGGAGATGTCGTCTTTTAAAATTCTGGCAGTTTAATGCCTACAAAAACGGCTGGTAGGGACTACAACGAGTTACTTCCCAGGTGTGTGGAGTAACAGACCCAGATAAACCCCACCCTCGGGAAAAGGCAGCAAAGGGGGCGAGGCCTGCGCTGCTTTAGAGAAGAGGAAGAGAAACCTAGAGGTGCACATAAAAATCTATTCATATATGAAATGCGATTCTGTCTTCTAACGATTCTAATGGATTCACAAGTTTCAAAATCAATGTTCTAAAGCAGCAGTTCTTAATACTGTTCCTCGCGTCCCCCTGCTCTGCACACACTCTGCATCTCTCTCTCACTCTCTTGCTCTCTCATTCAGCTCAGCTCCAACAATGAACTGTTACAATTATACACTTATTTTCTCATAGCTATGAGAAGCTTTAAACATGGACGAGCGTGCAGTTGCCGTACTGTATTAAAGCTTTAATCAGGATAAAACCATATATTAAATCTAACATAAGCAGTAGCATTTACAAATAACAGCGTATCTAAACGTATGAGATGACAACAAACAAAAAACATAGGCCTACCGTTAAAAGCCGTGCTTGCACAAGTTCTGCACGATCCTCTTCAATAATATCCGCTGGCTTGCTCAATCGGCTCACCTGGATAAGCCTTATTAACGACTCCGTGGTTTACAATACAACCGGAGCACATGCTGCCGAGGTGAGGGGCGGGACGATTAGAGGCGGTTTAGCCAATCACAACACACTGGGCTAGCTAATCAATCAGAGCCCATCGCCTAATTCTGAGGGAGGGGCTTCATAAAAGAAGGAAATGATCAGCATGTTTCCCAGAGAAGGGACAGAGTGGTGTGGAATAAAGGTAAATTATGTGAAAAATAAAGCATTTTTTTAAAAACAAAGCATTAACACATGTTAGACTGCACTCCATAAACACAATCAAGCCTAGAAAAAAAATCACTGAACCCACCCCTTTAAAATCTCAATTTTGTTTCCTAGATATTTCCATCCATTGATGAATATATGGCAAATGTCCATACCGACTATATTATGACATTATTTTCTCATGTGCTTCTAAACAGTTAAATTGACCCACAATTTTAAATCCCACTATTTGATAGTAACATTGTCAAATGGCACAAGGCCGTTAGTGACAATCTTAATGAGTCAGTTTCTCAATTTGAAACCCAAGGTAACTTATTGTAGTTCACTTTTCAACTGAGGGGGTAAAAACAGTGCTACACGCTAATAATAAAATGCTAACCAGCAGGGATGGAACAGGATAAAACCAATGGTTAATGCTAATAATAAAAAAAGAAAAACTAAACGCTAATAATAAAAAGTTAACAAGTAGGGTTGAAACAGGGATAAAAACAATGCCAAATTCAAATAATAAAATGCTAATCAGTGGTGCGTTTCCCAAAGGCAGCTATGGTCACAATTCCGTTGTTACCAACAGAGTTAAATGGAACTTGCGACCATAGCTAGCTAACGATGCTTTTGGGAATTGCACAGCAGTAGGTACGCAACAGGAATAAAAACAATGTTTAATGCTAGTAAAAAAATAAAAATAAAATGCTAATAATAAAATGCTAACCAGCAAGGACTATTAATTGGAAATATTCCTAACTTGTAATTATATATTTTTTGTTAATATAAAATTATTATTATTTAATTTTTTTTAAATAAAACATTGAATTAATAAAACAATTTTATTGAAACACATTTTTTTAAAGTCTTACCCACAACAATCTTAACATCTCTCAAACAACAATAAATATTGTGTTACTATTCTATTTGTCTCTGTAAAATTTAACAACAATAACAAAAAATAAGCAATAAGTGACTTTTGTGTCAGCACGAACTATTGCGCAGAGAACAACACGTATGGGAGTGATTTGAGCATTGGACTAGATAATGTGCAGGTGCCAAAAGTGTCCATTCACACAAAATTAGGGCATATTGATACTTAACTGTTGATGTCTAAATATGCATGGTACAATAAAACGTACCATTTTCCCAGCAATAGGACAGGATTGAGATGGATTTCATTCTCTAGCGCTTTTGAATGACACTGTGTGATCGTCATCAAGTTTTGATAAATGGCCACAAAAGACTGGTAGATTAGTATTTCCACCTCGTCCTTTCCCCCAGCGTTCGAAAGTGAGCAAGGTCATAACCAAAGGTAGAAGATTAATTTGGTCTTACCTGATAAATTATGAGAATTAGCCTGTTGGGAAAAAAAAACAGTACTTGGTGAGCTGTTTCTGATTGGTCCAATAGAAGCAAAGCAGAGTTTCTGATTGGTCCAAACAGCCATGAAATTTAATTTCAAGCTGGGTTTGAAATTGGGTGTATTTTAGCTTAGATCTGTTACTTTGGATATGCCATTTGTCCCATCTAAGAATGGCATATCTAATAATGTGGGAAAGCATCGCCATTGTCAGAAAAGAAGCCTTGACGGCATCATTTTTGTAATTAATTTCCCAATATGTTCTTCTTTATGTGCCGTAGTTATTTGAAAAACCCAAAACCAGCTGAACGATTGCAAAGACCTGTGATTTTTCCAGTCAAAGCCGCATAAACAACACAAAAGTACTTTTCATCTTTGCCTTTTCAAAGAGCCATGGCTTTCCTTTGACAGTGACGACATGCTAATCCTCTGGGCTCAAACCAGTCCTATGTTATTTCTCTCTGCGGTGTGCGGCTCACCATCTCGTGTTCATTAGAGGAAATGTGGTCATTCTCAGCACATGACTTCATTCCATTATATCTGACACGAGCTCATGCTGCAACAAGCAACAGGCCAAAGCAACAGAATATCAGCTCATGGTGACATTTTGCAATGAATCTAGCAAGCACTGCACTCTGGGACATGAGCTCGCTTTTACACCCGCCGGCTGCAGGGAAAGCAACTTTTAGGTCAAGACTGGGATAATGGTTACATATTTGTAAGTGAATTTGATATAAGCATTCATGATAAGCACTCAGATAGCTCCTAATTTATTAGAACTTTACATACCCCATTTGCAAATCTATAAATTCCTAGAATTAATTAATTACATAAATTTTTTATTCTGGTAATATACCATAATAAATTTATAATAAATAATAACTTTGTGACTTTCATTTATCACATTTACGATCGTTTTTACATTATTTAATGCTTAATGGATCATTTGGTTATACAATTTATTCTTATAGCTTTGATTTTTGAATTATCCTCTGATTTTGTAGAGGGTTAATTGTTGTTGAAAAATAAAATGTTTTGTTGATGCTCATTAAACTAATTCAAGTCATTAGAAATATAAAATATAAAAAAACAGGACATTAATGTTGTTAATACAATATTATATAAATATCCATATAACTGTCAATAATAATAATAATAATACAATGTTTATTTTATTGTAATAACTAACACTGACATAGATATATAATATATTAGGGCTGGGCAAGTTGCGCGTGCACTGCATTTAATTGATTAAGCTGGCAATTATTTTAATCACGCATTAACGCCGTTTTAGTATAGGCAATCCGGGGGTTGCCAACTGCTATGATACACATACAACCACCGGTCCAGCAGGGTGGATGGTGTGTTCAATCACGCATCTCAAGCAATGCATCCCACAGAAACATTTGGTGTGGGCCTCAGACTGCAGAAGCTCTCACATTACTGCCCCCAATCAAATTTATTTAGGCTAAGCATTAACATTCACAAACCACTGTTTACTGTTATTTTTAACAGAAAAGAATGTAACGTGCTCGTAATCACGGCTTCATAAGTGGGAAATAGGAAGTTTCTGATAGCACGTGAAGACAGCAGAGAAGCGGTCTCGCTCATCACAGTGGAGTGCATCGTTTTGTGGTTTATTATTTTGAGTCGTTTGGGAAGCGGTAACACACACATCCCTCTCACAATATATTGCTTTACAGATATATAGCTTTTTCCGCTCCGAAATGTTCACGCAATCATGTTGCACACCACGTATCCGAAGAGGTTCACATCCGGCTCAAACTACATGCGAACCGCGCTCTGGCCCACCTCTTCCTACCGAGCCAGGGACGGCTAAACGAACACACAGAGCGATCACACTAGTAAAATTAACCATGCTTTGGGGGTCAAACGCGCTCGGGCATGGTTAAGATTGCCTAGTGCGAGTACACCCTAATTATTCTCCCGCATCCCGCACACACGAGTCTCTACCCGCCCGCGCCCGCACCCGCACATCAGGTGTTGTCCCGCGCCGCACTCTGCTGCGTTGTGTCCCGCGATAGTGCAGGTCTCTAAGGTGCCTGTTATAATGTTATGATCGAGGCTCTGGACTCTGAGCATAACTTGTTTTTCTATAACAAACTATAAAATATTTTCTATAAAAACGTTAATGCCTTGGCAGTGGAAATAGCTTGTTTTATATTTAATTTGATTACATTAATGTTATAAGTTGAGATTTACAAGAAATATTTGAACTGCTACTATGTAAAAGGAATACTGCTGTAAAAAAGCACCTTATTTGTTTAAAGTGTTTGCAAACCAAATGCTATTGCACTTTTGTTCATATAGCAGTACGTTTAAATGAAAAAAGTGCACAATACACTACTTTTGATTGCATTATTGAATTTGGTGCATAACAATGCGATTAATCGCAGACAATCATTTAATTAATCACAATTAAAAAATGTTATCATTGCCCAGCAATAATATATACAGTATATAATTTTTGTGGCTTATTAATTCATGTTATTATAAATGATTTTTTATTCCAATTTATGATGTTTTGCTACCTTTAAAATACATATTTTTGAAGTACATTAATATACCAAAAAAATATATAACTAAAAAGTATAATGATATGCTTTACAATAACTATAATAATAATAAACTGTCAGTTTATAATAATAATTAGATTCAAAAATGTATTATTATTGGTCTCTGCTAATTATAAAACAGTGCAATGATAGGTGCAAAAAGCGAGAAAACATGCATAATAATGTGAATTGTGAAAAGTCACATTATTTTATTTTGATAACTTGCATTCGCTCATGTGATCAAAAAAATAAATAAAAAAAATCGTACATTATTTTTATGAATGTAACGACAAATTTCCTAACCACATCAGTCTCAGTGTTCACCAGATTTACTATAAAGGCATCTGAATTCATCATGAGCAAATGTACTGTATCATCTTCCCCAACGTCCACAATTATCTCTGAATAAAAAGTGGTTACTTACTGTTGGGATCCACATTTTCGCACAGTTCGGTTTTGGCCTCGCCGTTCGGCCGGTCGCTGGGTTTGTGCGACAGACGTGAGGACATGGTGGCCGCTGTCGCCACGGCCTTGAAGCTGCGCTTGCGTTTCTGCACGTTGAGCTCTGGGTGGAAGATGATGACATAGACCTTGGGCATGTAGAGCATTCCCAGAGCAACGGACGCGCTCAGATTCATGGAGATGGTCAGCGTGGTGGTCTGGATGTAGAGCTTTGGGGTGGAAAAGAAGGAAAACTTTTATTATGGCAAGGGACTTCTCGAAAGAGGCGTAATAAATGAAAAACTGTTTCACAAAGACGTGAAAAAGAGATAGAAAAGTATATTTTGATTCACAAGCTTGCGATTCGATTCAGTTTCGATCTTGATTCAGTTTGATTCTATAACAATTTATTTCGATATACAGGCAATCACGTACAGGTTTTTCTCTCAGCTAATGCTGAGAAAAACTCCAGTTTGTTGAAATATAAACATACAGTAACTTGTTTTCATGACAGATTTATTCAAACAAGAAACAGGTTAAAATATTAAATATAATGCAAACAGTTAAAATATAATGAATGTGTAATATAGTGCACATATTCAGGAAACTTATGTTTCTAGAGTTCATTTTTCTAGCCAATTATCGAGTTTATGGCCACTGAATGGCTTTTCTGAGGTAAATGTGTCTTTCGTTGAAACGCTGATTGATTGATTGATTACATGAGATAATTTAAGGTAAGTTGTACTTTTTCATACCTTCTGATGTTCATTCATACATATAACTAATAAGAGGAAGAGATGATTGGTTAATGTGTAGTTTAAATTGGTCTGTCTTGCCACATAAAACGGCGCCAAAATGGCATTTTGTTTGAATTTCTCAATAAAATGTGACCAAATTTGAAAGCGGAGACTTTGTTTAATAAGAAAAGTAACGAAGCACAAAGCTTCTTGCGATTTATTGGATGTTTCGTTAGGTTTTGTTCATGCATCCACTGTAAACATTGATCGATTCTTCCCATTATTGGGTGTTTTAATAGCTAATATATTACACATTAATAATGTAATATTATATATGGTACCTCATTGTGTATTTATGTAAACAAACTAGTGAATTGAACTAGTTCATTGAGTTGTCCGAAGGAACCACTTCACAGAAATGAATCATTTGCCTGTTTGAGGTTATGAATAATGTCATAAATAATGTTCAGTTTCTTGCACAGACCGAACGTTTCGCTTTATAAGACCTCAATATATCGTCAGAAGCCGCGGGTGTTAATTCTGTGCTCCTTTAAAGTTTTTTTTTTTTTTTCTTCTTCTCAAAACCGGGGCAGTTGCTGACTTGCATTTTATGAATCACCAAGGACCACGATTTCAGATAAAACTCTTCTTTACTGTTCTACTGAAGAAAAAAAGTCACCTACATTTTGGATGGCCTGAAGGTGAGTGAATTAACAGCACTTTTTATTTATCCCTGCTCTATTCCTTTTAGAATCGATGTCGGTTTATTAAAATGAGAATCGGTTCAAATCGAGAAATTGTTTGGTAGTTCATGAATTATGTAGTCCATTAGATCTTTCTGCGAACTCCAGGATGGGATTCAAGACAAAATAAAGAATAAAATCAAATCCGAACAGGTCATTTCCAAAGGCACTCAGTGTTGACGTCCTGGTGGGAGAATTCAAAGCCAAATGGATGATGATAATCATCCTTAAAAACTCGAGCTTCTTTCATTGCCTGAGATTACAGCTCTTGCATGGATGTACTTTTCTTGTATGAAAAAAGGAGCTTGTCAAAGTATCATAATGAAGGCTTTCATGCCATGGCCATATCACATTAGTACTACGGCAAAGATTCATTTCATGTGGCTGTTAACGGCACTCTGGCAAGTATGTAATTATCGATATCCTCAATGTGTTTAATATTTAATGTACTGCTAGTTCAAAGCCTGTTAGGAAGGTCACGGGTGTGTTTCGATGAAGGTGACGGCACCCCATTCATGAAACGCCAGTGGAATGAATTGTGAAAATCATTCAAAAAAACACAAATTGTCAATTAAATGACACCCAATGTTTCTGCTGCATGTAGAAACAGATCGACCTGCCAATAAAACAACTAGTCCAGTAAAACTTAGGGTCTGGACCAATTTGTAGCTTATGCAGGCCGAGAACTGCCTCCTCAGACAGCAAGGGTTTTCTTCAAATACATAAAAAAACGTTTATAATTTTAAAAGGTAGCATTTATGTAACCTGAGTATGCACAAATCAATTTTCATACTTTTTGCATAATTTCACAAAATTGCAGATATACTAGAAATGGTGCAGTATTAAATAAAAAAAAAGTTTATAAGGTGCAAAACTGTTATGAAATGACTGAATTTTAAATAAACAAATAAATAGAACATTTTTACATGAGCAAATGGACAAAATGGCAACTAGACTGAAAATGACAAATTAACTTGTGAAAAACGTTATAAGGTGAAGAACAATTATAGGGTGAAAAAAATGTAAGGTGAAAAAAATGAATGCATTTTAAACAGTTTTTACAGTGTTTGCAAAAGCTGCAAAACTGTTCATGAAATGACTTCTAAATTAAACAAACAAATGAAATATTTATAAGTTTTACTTAACCCTTTAGGCGCCAGGGTTTTTTGGAAAAAGGCTGGATTTTGATGAAATTACAGCTAGACTAGAAATGACATTAACTCCAAAACAAACAAAGCTATAAGGTGCAAATGAATAAATAAACAAATTTTTGCATAATTTGACAAAATGACAAGACTGTAAATGACATACATTACCTTTATAAGGTTCACTTATAAAACTGTTCATGAAATGACTTTTAAATACATTTATTTGAAATAAGTAGATAGATAGATAGATAGATAGATAGATAGATAGATAGATAGTTTTTACAAAACAAAAAAAAAACATAAAAAGATGTTTTCCAAGGACAGTTAATGCAACTTCATTTAACAAAAGAAAAAACAATACATAAAAATCCACCCTTGGGACATAAAAGTTCTCTAAGCTGAAGAAACACCCTTTAATCGACATCAACAAGGCTCTCAAATCACACAACCTTAAAAAAAAATGTGTGAAAACCTCCAGGGCTGTCAAATTAATTTGCCCGTCCAAAGTTCAGATGCAGTGAACTGACACATGAGCTGTCGTGCGTCAAAGATCGACACCTGATTGGCCGGTGAGACGTGTGATACTGAGAGAAATCCAGCATGCTTGACTTGATAGAAGCTATATTCACCTTCTACGCTCTGTCAAAACCAGGTGTGATGTGTAATAAAAGCAACCTCTGTTGAATTTATTCAAGCTCGTCTTAATCAGCCGCAGTAAGCAACACTACATTTTGTTTAGATTTAAAATAAATTAATTAATTAAAAATCTAATTATTTCTCTGATTCCCAGTCCTCTGAAAAATCGAATTATATAATGTATTATTATTAAAATATGCTCCTCATTTAGTTTGACTTTCGTTGAATACCATAACGAAAGCTTAGTGTCTCGTTGCGTAGCCTGCTGCACCTTCATTATGCATTTTGACCTTTTAGGCAACTTAAAATAACAGTTAGTGATTCAAGGATTCAAGTACGGCTGGAACCAAATGTGACGTGAAAAGAAAATATCAACAAGGACAGTGTGATCATAAACAACAGCATCAGGTTTCTTACTTACATAAATAATATTATAAATAATCACATATTAAATTGGTTTTGTGATGCACACAGCAAATCAACTTGTGTAACACACACACACACACACACTCTCTCCTTTAGCTGCTGCTCAGCGTTAATTACCGAGCGTTCAGTCTTAACACCGGCTATAATCTGAGATGTTTGGATGTGAGGGATGATATGATGAAAAGGGAGAGTTTTATGGATGTGATTTGGGCTAATAATGGATCAGTCAGAACTGGAGCAGCTCAGAAATGAACAGCTCAATAAATGAGCACCGATTCTGCAAAGAGCAGTTTATAAAACATCACAGAGAGACTGAAAATCGAACAAACCCAGCAGATCTGGGCTGTATGATGATATATACTATGAAACCATAAAAATGTGTCGACCGGTACAGATTTATACGATTATAGGTGCAAGAACTTGTTACAAGGGGAGCCGTAGTTCTCTGACAAGCTAGGCAATATCGCATTCATAATCGAATGCAATTCATCTGCGATTATGAACGCGATATTGCCTAATTGTCAGTGAACTATGGCTCTGTGCAGTAAATGCCGCTCCATCTGAAAGCAGGTGATGGAGATTTACTACTAATCACGGAACCGGCTTTACTGACAAGAGGCGCATGACAATCGCATGCGATTAATTGCACAGCCCTACTCTACATATAATTATAACTTAGTAAATAATTTCTTATAATATTGCATTGATAAATACTATGATGAACTATTCAATTACGGGTTTTTCAATTAAAATGTAATAATAAAAATCAGAGTCAGAATAAAGGTAATCACACACACACACACACACACACACACACACACCCACCACACTAACACACCACACACTTATATATAACTGGATTCGCGACTAGATTGTAATTACCATTTCCATATTTTTACAGATATTTAAAATTGATGTTATAATACGTAAATACCTTATATAACAAATGGATAAATAGTATTTCTGCACATAAAAATATTATATAAAATATTCTGTTATAAATAATTACTGATGAAGTATGCACCGAAACAGTAGTCAAATAAAAAAAATTTTGCTATTTTTTGCAAGATATGTGTGCAGGATCTTTTTTTTGCCTTTTTTAGTTTTTTTGACTTGGTGGCCCCTTTACCGCCAACGAACCTATATAGTGCCGTCAGGACCCCGCCACTCCGCTCCCTTGCTTGTGCGGAGCTCTAATTGTAATTGATACATACAATATAAAATCTTACATAAAATGATTCAAATCTATATGTCCAAATTTACATTACTCCCAATTTAGTCAGAATAAATATAGACCTAATCGCGTATTGGATAATACTTATATTACATAAAAAACAACCCTAAAATTACTAAATAGTATTTTTTACATTCAACTATAGAACTATAAACTATAGAGATATATATAATATCTCACGACCTTTATATGGTTATTATGGATATGAAACAGTGTTTGTTAAAAGAATTTACCAAACTGTCACACAATGTCCCAATGCCCAAATTCCATATCACAATCTTGCAATGTCACAATCTGATGATATTTGACATTGAACACCTTTTTAAAGCTTAAACAAACCTTGTCCCACCCTAAAACACATCCCTCATACTAAAACCAGTTCCCAAAGTCTCAAATCACCTAAACACATCACCTATGACAACCTCATTAACACCCGTGACAGACAAGTCCACAATCCACCAACTTATGACAACAAGCAATTTAAATAGATAAAAATTCAATTGGCGCGCCGGCTCCTGTCATGAGCATATGCTAATCCTGGCACTCTATCAGCTAGATTTTCAGTCTTCATTTATTTATTCCTGCAGTCTGTTTCTTTCTGCTGTTTCTTCCACCGTCAAACAAGGACACAAAGATCTGGGATACTGGAATAGGCACTAAAGATGCTTTTCAGCCTCGAGTCTCTACACTCAACCCAAGGCTGAACCCTCTTCTAAGCAACATCTTTGCCTTAAAAGCGCTTTTGAAAACCAATCCTCAGAACGACAGTTTTTGATGTCTTCAGAGAGTCACGCCTATAGCGGAAGCAAAACATCCTACGTGTGCCACATGAGAGGCTTCCCGAGCTCCACACAAGTATCAGGCGGCTTCAGATAGGAAGAGACTTATTATATAAAGAGACATACATGTAGTGACAGAGGAAGTCGACTCAAACTGCGCTGTGATGTCGTTTACCATCACGCTGGATGAAGGTGACACATTCGGTACTACTGAGACGTGCATTTGGGAGACGTACAGTAGGCAGAAAGGCAGCATTTTCACATTTTCTCTCTCTCTAATGCGCAAAAGGACAAAGCATTTTTTGGTTTTGGTGTCAGTAGGTAATTCAGCTTGAAACCTGTAGGCAGCTACACAACAACACAATGAGCTTCTTTGAACACATTCTCAAAGACTGAATCATTTTCTTTGCACTCAACTATCCACTGCGGTGACAGCGTCAATGAAAGGAACGTCCCTTTGGATGAATGCGGAAAAAGGAAGCCTTCCGCGGTTGTCACAACAAATGTTTTTTTTTATTATTTTAGCAGCATTTCAGCAGCACTGGATCATGATATGATGTGACATGAGAGTTACAGGCCACGCTACTAACAAAAATATTTTTTGCAAAATGTGAGTGGCATCTGAAGTTAAAAAAAGTTATGGTTTTGATTCTCATAATTGCAACTTTATACCTTAGAATGTGACTTTTTATCTCGCAACTGTCATTATTTCTCAAAATTTCATAATTTCATAATTGTGACTTTACTGTGTAAATGTCTCTTAATTACAACTTTGTTTCTCATAACTGCGACTTTATATCTCAAATTTAATTTATACTTCAAAATTGCAGCTTTGTTTTTAAAATGTTTACCATTATATCTCAAAATGTGACTAAATGTGCAATTCAAACTTTGTTTCTCGTAATTATGACTTTGTATTTCAGTTTGACTTTACAGTATATTTCAACTTTGTGACTTTGTTCGTCATAATTTTACTGTTATTTCTCAAAATGTAACTACATATTTCACAATTCAAACTTTGTTTCTTGTAATTATGACTTTATATCTAAATTTCATGTTATATTTCGAAATTGCAACTTTCTCATATCTTCACCTTTATAAATCAAAATGTGACTGTATGTGCAATTCAAACTTTCTTTCTTATGATTATGCATTTATATCTCAATTTGGCTTTATATTTTGAAATTTTGACTTTGTTTTTCATAATTTCACCGTTATATATCAAAATGTCTCTCGTAATTTCACCGTTATATATCAAAATTTGATATATAACAATTACAATTTTCATAATTTTGTAATTTTCAAAACGTTTTTTCAGTTTTCCTTTATATCTCACGTGTGACTACGTTTCTTGTAATTTCTACTTTTTCTTGTAATTGGCCCTTTATATCTCTCAATTGTGGCAATTGTTTATTGTAATCACACTTTTGTATCTCCACAATTTGACTTTATATCTCACAATAATTACTTTGTTTCTTGTATCTACAAATTTGTATCTTACAATGACACATTATATGTCAATTGCGAATTTATCTTTAATGTGACTGTATTTCACAATTGCAACTTTGTTTCTCGTAATTGTCTCACAATGTGACTATATCTCGCAACTGCAACTTTTGTGACTTTGTATATCTCATTGTTACTTTATATTTCACAGTTGTGATTTAAAATTTTAAATTCTGCGGAACAAATTAAAGATATAAAAAGTCACAATTACAAGAAACAAAGTTGCTATTGAGACTTTATATCTTGTAATTTTGATTACAATTAAAAAATTTAAACTTTGTTTCTCCTAATTGCTACTTTGCTTCTGGTAACTATTAAAATTTAAAATTAAGACTTTAAAATTGATAAAATTGACCTTTTTGTTTGAAATAAAGTACACCAAAGAATAAGACCAGAATTGTGCATTAAATAAGTAAAGATTCTGTCTGATCTAAACAAAGGTCAGTGGAAACATTGCATTTTTCTAAAAGCCACATGACAACACAAAGCCAATTCAGAGTCATGGATGATGGGTGGATATACAGTAGACGGAATGCATTATATTTCATATTACATTTACGTAGCTTGGAGCATAAAATATCTGTGGACAAGCAGACGAGGGTGTAGCATGCCGTCTGGGATGCTTAACTGACATAACTAATCCTAAAAAGACCTATTGTATACATTGCAAATTAGCTTGCTTGCAATCCAGACTTCCAAACAGACTGAGCGTTGGTAGAATCAAAACATAAAAACTTCCCTTTCTGTATGAGACACATGTATATATATATGATTGTGTGCTTCCAAGCGCATACACATGTATCCTGTAGTATACACTACATGCACACTCTCAATGTAAATGGAGAGACAGCATGCCACATCGCTACAAATCTGAGGCACCTGCGTTCACTGACCTAAATCCACATGGGAAGGCCACAGATGGCATAAATAAAACAGCCCACTGCATTAAGCATGGGTCTCAACACTCCTGCATGCACAGTATCCTAAACTCAGCACTGCATGCATTTTCACTGAAACTGCATATTAATTTCTAAAAAGCACCTGCTTTGTTGTGGTGCAACAGTACACTGTCGAATTCCAAGCCTGCAGTGTTTTCCGAATGAAATGCAGATGTCATTAAATTGAAAGTGTATACATTTTATATTTGTTCTATTCACATTATTCATTATTTTTAAGATAGTAGGAATTATATAGTACACTCTGCAGTGTTACACAGTATTTCATGATGTAATGATGTGAAGGATGTTACAATTATTCAATCACTAATAATTCACACTTGGTAGCTCTGCCCACAAACATATTTTGATTTAATTTATAGCTCACAATTGTGACTTTGTTTGTCGTAATTGTAAATTTGTATCTTACAATCAGATTTTATATCTTGCAACTGGTAATGATTCTCATAACCGCAACTTAATATCTTTCAACATGACTTCAAATCTCACAATTGTGTGTGTGAAACACTATGTTTCTTGTATTTTCAAGTTTTGATGCACTTTATTTCTCTCAGTTGTGACATTGTTTCTTGTAATTGCTAATTTGTTTCTCGTTATTGCAGATGTAGACTTTATATCTTGCAATTCTGACTTTATTTTAATTGAGAATTTTTATGTCTCAATTAGACTAAATTTCGCAATTTGACCCATGTCTCATAATTTGTATAACTTGTGGACGCGCATTCACGACAGTATCATGACGCGAGCGTGTGGCGGCGCTGACCCAGATCCGGCGTAATGACGTCATCACGCTCGCGTCATGATACTGTCGTGAACGCACGTCCAAAGTGACACAGTAGAGACGAAAATGTGGAATAAAGTCGTTATTTTTGTTTTCTTTGCGCAAAAAAGTATTCTCATAGCTTCGTAACTTTACAGTTGAACCACTGATGTCACACGGACTACTTTGTCGATCATCTTGGTGCTTTTCTGGACTGTGGTAGTTACCTTGCTGTCTATGGGAGGGTCAGAGAGCCCTCATATTTCATCAAAAATATCTTAATTTGTGTTCCGAAGATGAACGAAGGTCTTACGGGTTGGCTTACCGGGCTTAAAAACACATGAGGGTGAGTAATTAATGACAGAATTTTCATTTTTGGGTGAACCAACCCTTTAATTTGCTACTATAAAGTGGCTCTCCACTGTGTTCATGTTTTTACCCACGGACATCTCACCTCATCTCACTCTACAGATGAAATTAACCCAGAGAAGGGTTCCACGTAAAAGGTGGTGGAGCCTCAATGCACCCCTCCTAAGACGTAATTGTCATGGACCAATGGTAGTACGAAGGTGTTTTGCAGCCGGAACAAACTTTTGCAGAAAGTTTGCTTTGGCAAGCCATTTCTAACTTCCAAAATTAACACAAAACGAACTTCGTTTTGGCCGGATTTTGTTTGAAAATATACGAAGTATATCAGGGGCATTAAGGTCCACTGAAGTGCATTGAAACATGCAGTGTTATGCTATGTGGTGACGTAATTTCAACTGAAACAGGAAGATGGGGTGGGACATATCGAGCAGCCCCTCCCCCTTTTTAAATAGCCAATAGCGTTTAGTTTATATCACAGCTTGGGCCAGAGCCTTAGAGATCGGTAAAGCCGCATTTGACAGCTTATGACAGCCACAGTCTAATAGATTAGCTCTTTAGATTCAATATGAAACTGTTACTAAAGCAAAACAGTGATTAATGATGCTAAAGATTTGTAGTTTGAAAAGTGTGTAATATATTGGTGAATGGCACCGGTGTTATCTCTTCTACTTGTTAGTGCCGTTTGTCTAGCCGTTTATCCTCCTAATCTGATCCAAATCGCTATAAAAATATAGCATTCTGTGTAGAATTCAAATGGCTCCGATACATTTTGTGGTCTGCGCCAACTCTCGCACTCTCCGTGCTATCGTGTCTCTGGACCGGAGCAGACTGTGCATGCTGCGGCGGTTCGCGTGACACAACACAATGCGAAACCAGACTTCTTTCGACCCAATGGAAAGAACGAGTATTACACTTATTAAAATCGTTACTATTACACCATATAGTGCACTACGTGCCATTGAGCATACAGAAAATACTAATTCTGTGAACAAGTGTGATCTATTTCAGCCGCAGTTTCAGCAAATATTTATAGTGTAGGGGGCGTGTGCTTCGGATTCTAGAGAGCATTTGATTGGACAGAAAGTTTGATGAGAAGCTGAATTGAAGGGTGACGTCATCAAAACCGTTGATTCATATTGCCGGAAGTGAGAGACTGTGTAAGTTTTGAATGCTTATATCTTTTAAAAACTAATTTTGTCATCGTTTTGGAGCACACTAGCTTATAGATAACTATAAGACTAACATATTAATATGTTAATTTATATTAACATATAAATTGTGTCTAGTTTCTAGTAACTGTGACTTTGTATCTCCTTATTTGACTTTATATCACACAATTTGACTATTTCTTACAACTGCAACTATATTTCTGATTACTTAAACTTTTTCTTGCTATTGGGTCTTTATATCTCACAATTGTGACTTTATATCTCATCATAACTGTGGCATTATTTTTCATAACTGTGACTTAGCTTATAGTAATTATGACGTTGCATCTCTTAATGTGACTTTATATCTCACAATTCTGGCTTTGTTTCTCAAAAAAAAGCATATTTTTATTTCAAAATTCTGTAGAACAAAGTTCTACAAAGAGAACAAAGAGATAAAAATTGCAATTACAAGAAACTATTGCGACTACGTGTATCTCGCAATTGCAGCTTTGTTTCTTCTAACTGCTACTTTGCTCCAGGTAATTATGACTTTAAAATCTTTGAAACTGCTATATTTTTATTTGGAAGAATGTGCATCAAATAATAAGACCAGCATTGCGTATCTCCACTCAAAAAACTGATTTTGATTGACTGATTTTGCTTTCAACTTTCAGTTACTTGCCGCACCTGGTCAAGACACAGATGTCTGTGGGTCTGTTTGCACAAGTTAATTCAGACTTGACAACAATAGGAGTTGGACACCTGCAGGTCTAGCAACCTCTTTGTCCCTTTGTCATTTCCACACCTGCTCTACATGTGCTATTTACATGACTCATCAGCCTAGGTGGCCTACATGCTGACCACGGATACAAGCGGATATGAGCCGACTATTGAGTGTGCATGTCACTCAGTGGTCCTCCTTAAATCAGTGACAAAGTGGAAATTGGTGTAGGTTAATCCCTGTGCCTTTATAATTACGGATGTTCCAGTCAGAAAGAAAATGTAGGCTTGGATTATGCAAATGAATGCATAAAAGAGACATAATGAGATTTATTGCAACATCCTACACCTGCAAGGGGTATGACTGGTGATTATGTTCGGGATCAGTATGCAAGGAAACAAATGCTCACCAGGCTTTTTTTGAAAGCATATCCGGCGGAGGGAAATGAGAGGCTGTGATTGGCTACCTGATGATTGTTTTGGTTCTCGCGACACGACCAGCGTAATGTCGCTCAACTGTTAGCCTGGTTTAGTCCCCGCATGATAGACCCACGGCTCGATGGCTTCTGCCCGAGCGCATACCTGAGATATCTTTATGCCCCCTGTGGTCATTTGACCAATAATGGATTCTTGCTGATACAAAATAACTGCCAGCCGGGGCAAACGGACCCTTAACTGGTGATTGGGTTAATTCCCCTCTAACTTTTCATTATCACCTAACTACAGCGCACTATCCCCCAGATTGTTCTAATATACTACTACTTTATTTAGTATCCTCCCCATTGTTCCACAGGCCATCACACTCCCTCCACTACTATTTGCCTGATCATTCACATTACCCCCCGGTTCCTAAGCATTACTCCCCAGCATATCATTCATGACCACCCCCAAGGTGCACACTTCACACCTATTTAACCCCAACCTCCTCTACATAAATTCTAACCATAATTTACGAACACCGACCCAACGATACTAACTAATATATAACAGATTCATACCCCCAACACCAATACACCACTGGTCCCAAGCAAGTCCCTCCATACCCATATTTTTAATAAACGCCAAGTCTACCAGCCTAATACACTCATCATCCTCTTCACTCTTCTTCTCCTTATTCTTGCTCCTCCTGGTGCAATGCTGTAGGTCGATTTAAACTCAATGATTCTATCGGGTGTTGCTTATGACCCGCTTCAAGATCACCCCCTCTGAATCAAAGCATGCCTCCTTTAACCCTTTCAGCACATTGTAGACGAGACGTGGAAGAATCCGCCACGCTGATTGCGCCCCTCAACCCACAACCTACCACATCCTTCCTGTGGCACTAGCACCACACACAAGAGGACACCATCTACTACACACCCCACCTACACCACACCTAATACAAATCACCTCCACGTCCTAAACAGCACCTGCAGCCCACCCCAGGCCGTAATTCCCCTCCCACTCACAGTTGGAGACGTGCCGAGTGGTAACAATTTCACGGACGCTCAACCCCTTCGAGACCCCCCACAACGCTAAAGGTCAAACACCCTGCGACTTTACTGAACAACCCAACCCATGAAAGACCAGACAAGCCGCTGAAAGCCAGCTGTTTTTTACGCACATTTCCCGTACATTGAAGAAAGCGTTCGCTCAGACGCAGCCTCCCATAAACAGTCATCGGCCACTCTAACAGCACATAAAAGATACTTAATCCAAAAACACATTTTCAGTCTCGTCAGAAAATGGAGTGTGTTGCTTGCCGCCCCCCCTGTGTCGATGGTGGTTTGTAACGAGTCAGCTCATGAGGAAATATGAATAATTGTTCATAACTAGTTATAATTAATTATGACTATTTAGATCCACTGTAGATATTTAGCAGACCACTCAGGGTCAACCGTCTTGTCAAATCTAAGAACGTTAATTTCCTGGTTAAAGGAAAAAACTTTCTTACTGTACAATTCTACAAAAACTTGTAGCATAAATCTGCATGATTAAATTACTCCAGTTATGAGCAAACAATGAACAAAGTCAAGTGTGACACAAGTAAGACTTTATTAACTACATAAAACCTTAAACTAGTCTAACATACTACATAAACACATTAAGCGGTCTAACATAAAATACACACACACACACACACACACATTACGTGGTATAGGAAAGGGTTAAAGTTTACCTCAGCATAGAAAGAGGCATAAAGAAAGAATTTTATGGAACACTTTGCATGTACATTCAACAGATCAAAGCCTTCAGGGATACGTCAGATTCTTAGTTCAAACATACCTTTGTAAAAAGGTGCAAATGATATGTAATGTATCAATTAATAAGACTAAGTTGATACTTGCACGTCTCGTCTGTCTGAAAAAGAGGTTTGATGCAAAGTATTCAAGATTCCCGTAGATCTTTGCTGAATTCGGGGCGATGAGAAGAACCAGTTTGAGTCAGTGTCACTGGAAAGGACTAGGCCGAAGAAAAGGACTGGCACAGATGCTTTGGTATCCTGAAACGTTTTTCTCACATCTTCATCTTTGCTTCTGACTGAACCACCAACTGGGGCGGGTTCCTGGAGCCGGGCCTTTAAGGTCGGAGAAGATCTTCGCCTTTCAAGATGGGCTTGTCCAATTAGAGAGATGGAAATTTCCTAGCGGGAAGTGGCAATTGCTGGAGGGTTTACGACCCTTTGTTCTCTAAGCATGGTATTTCGCATATGACTTACATCGAATATTACGAGTCTCAGGGCCCAATATATATTGCCTATTACCACAATATAATATACACGCTGTTTGCGGATCATACGCAAGCAAATTCATAGATACGAAACAAGGGGAAGTTACATCTAGTGGAAAAGGGAGGATCAGGAAGGGTCCCCCTCACACGCATACTAAAAAGAGTCTACAATTTCAAAGACAAAATACATAATGACAATAATATACTCAATGGCCTTAAGAAATATGTGTGTTCATTCAAATACCGGTTTTTCTATGAATTAACTAGAACACAGTCCATTTCTACTATGCTTTTCCTTGGGACAAAGAGATGGGCATCCTTCTCACATTTGGGGGTCATAAAACAGTGATATCATGAGGAGTTTAATGGTGACATAGCGCCTGGTGTTCAGAAGACATCCTGTCATCCAGTTAATTGAGTGAGGGGACTGTGACGTTTTGTTAATCTAATGAATAATTGATTTTTTAAATCAAATAAAAATTAGTGTGTCAGTTTGGTCGAGACGCTACATATATCCCCCCTTTCGAGCGTTGTGGTCCGTAGAATAGGACAAAACAGCGAGCGACGTCAAAGGTGCAGAAAAATTGAACACACACCTGCCACTTACGGCTGAGAGACAGTGGTGGCTCTTTGGCTGTTGGTTGCCTCCAGGAGTGGTTGTGGTGCCATGGTGAATGCTGTCAGATGGTGTGCTGTGGTGATGTAGGCTGTAGCAAGTTGTGGGTCCTCGAGCTTATGCAGCAGGTGTCGTGGCTGTGTCACCTGTCATCCTGAAGTTAGTTAGTCCGGGTAGGATGTTTTTTTTTTGTTGATGTTGTTAGCCAGTATGCTATCTGTGGTACCCATGATGTGGGTCAGCTGGGTTAGACTCTCACTGGTGATAGTGCAGGTGGTTCCAGGGATTGCAGTGAATTGTTATGGAGATTTTGTAGTGTGCAGAGTGTTTCAGACTGACCTAGTGATGATGGCATGAGAGCAGCAGGTGGTTGTTAGCTCTATGTTCTGCCCGAACGTCACTAGAAATATGATGTTTGCAGTGTCACTTTGCTCATGTGGCGGCACCGACTTGAGCTTGCCAGAGTTGTGTTGGTAGAGCTTTCGCTGATGGGCATGTGGGCCCGCTGCTCAATCAAACGTTGTCTGGCTGCTTCTAGGGGTGTCGACCGGTTTCAAGGGATGCTCCTCCCTTGGAGGGGCCTGATGCTGTGTTGCAGCAGGCAAGGAGTCAGAGGTTTGTCCTTCTCACTACTCCTTAGTTGAGTTTGTTCAAGGAGCTCTTTTGCGAGTGTCAGCAGCCCCTGTAACCCAGAAGTAGGCGTGTCCAACTGTCATTGTGTAGCCTCCGTTCAGCACCCGTGAGGAGGAGGATGTTGTGGTGGACTGCTGGTGGACACTACGTGGTGTTTGCAGGATGAGGACGCTTTTTCCCAGTGGTTGGTCTGGAACCTGAGTCTGTGTCCATGGTGATGGCTCTGTCCTTTTCTGGCTAGGGGCTTTCTGTAGAAGGGTTTTGCATTGTGGCAATGCTGGGTGCCTTCTGGTGCCCGCTTTGGATTCTGAGTTGTGAAGTTCAGAATCAGTGGGGTTTGACAAACACCTTTAGTGGAGGCCTTGTGCTTGTTAAAGGCCTTCTGGGTCAGGTTACGCAGCTGTTGATTAGGCATTGTGCGGCAGGCCTAATGCCTAGGTGCCTTCTTGCAGCTGGTGTCCTCCGCCATCCCAGGGTAAGTGTGAGCTTTGGAGTAAGTTTGTCAAAGTCGGTGGTAGTAAGCATGGGGAGTTTCACGACGGCCCTGCTTGGTGTCTGGGGCAGCAATCAATCCTTGTTCCGACTCTGGGTCTGAGAGTATTTAGGTTGCCAGATGTGTTGTCTCTGGCCAGCTCGTTGGGGTCTGTGGGGTCACACGGTGGGTGTGTCTGCAGTGATCCTCTGGAAAAGCCCCTGCCCCACCCCCTTGTGGCTGCTAGTTGTTGACGTGTGAACAGTGGCTCTCGCCCACCCCTCGCAGGTTCAGACTCTTGGCTAAGGGGGTGGGCCTGCTGGCCAGGGGAAACTCTGTTTCGTGTTTTCCCTATCTGTTAGCCTTGTGGTCTGCAAGCATATTTCAATTCATTTGTGACACTGAATTCACCTCATTGCATTGTTTCGGTTCGCCTGAAAAATTTTTTTTCTGTTGCAGCTGCAGAGGTTTTCAAGGAGCTGACTTGTGAAGTGTCAAGCAGAATTCACCTCGTTGCGTTGCTTCGGTTCGCCTGAAATTTTTTTTTTGTTGCAGCTGCAGAGGTTGTCAGGGAGCTGACTTGTGAAGTGTCAAGAAGAAGGCTTTGGCTCCCTTCCCCCTTTCGTAGCTGTGCAAAGGCGTGGAGGGCTTGCACTGCTGGCGATGTGGTGTTGAACCTGCTGTCTTTTGCTTAGGGCTATGCGCAGTCGTTAGGACTGTTTAAAATCTTTCTGAACCAAGTCACGCACCTCCCTAATTGCTGAGTCAGGGTTTGGACCTAAGCTCTGTCTGTATGCAGGTGGCCTTGTAAGGCCTAAGATGTGGTGGCTCTCTCATTTAGTTCCACATATGTTGTGTTAAGAGTGACTTTGTGTGAAACAGTTATCTTTTCAAGTCCTGTGTGATGGCTTATTCCAGCGGCGCTTGGTGTTGAGCAGATGTTAGAGCCTCTGTGAAGACTGGTGATTTCTTTCTGTAGCACCATTCGGTGCGGTTCCGTTGCATCTGTTCTGTGCTTTCTCTCGTTGAGCAGCTGTCAGTTCTCTGCAGAATTCTGTGACTTGCAGTTTCAGCTCATATACCTCATGTCTGAGGCCCTTGAGGGTGTGGGCAGAGGAGAAGATGATGCTGGTCAGGTGTTCACTTAAGTCGCAGTCTCGCTGTTCCTTTCTTTACCATGGCAGGTCGTTGGCTGCTTTGAACTGAATGATGTCCATTACAGTGCTCTAATGAGTGTCCAGGTGGTCCTGGTGAGCAGCCAGGGCTGGATGTCTGTGGAATGTATGCGACATACTGGCACACTTGTGGGAACAACAGAGAGAGAGAGACACAAGGCAAATGCAGGTACGTACAGAGGTGTTTAACTATCTCTAAGGGGAACGGCTGTGAAGGCCGTGTAAGGTATGACTAGCTGGAGGGAGGCAGCTAGTGAGGTAGGGTGCAATGTTTTTGTGTTCGTGAACACAAAGGGAGAGTTTGAGTAACTTTGTTGGGGGGCCGTAAGCAGGGGTCAGCTGAAGACCGGGCTATACTACTGATGGTTCAAGGGTTTGGTCAATATGACGAAACTGAAAAAAAATAAGATGAACTCAAAAAAAAAAAGGAAGATTTTACCTATTTTAGTTTTTTTTCTAAGAGATATGGCTAAGCAGGTTTCACTTGTGTGTGATGCTGCAATAGACTTCATAACCGTAGGGTTAGGCTGTTAGCTAAACTAGAAGGGACCCACCAAATACCTCGTCAAAAAAAAAAAAAGAAACAGTGGGAATTGTTCCTAGTTTTAAGTTAGCCTACATTGTGTTGCAATGGTAGCTGCCCTTCAAAGTATTAGGCCTGGCACTGAGGCGTGAGGAGAAATAGAGAGGAAACAGGGATTATGCTACAAATAACCTGTATAACTCGTTAAGGAAAAGACAGTTGCTAGAACTACTGTAATCCTATCCAAAAGCGACGATGGTGATGATGAAAAAACTAAAATAAGGTAAAAGTAAAACACACCAAACAAAAAAAAAAATGAATAAAATAAAAAGGGGTCCTAAGAGCTGTAGGAAATAAAAAGGGAAAGTAAAAAAAAAAAAAAAAATAAAAAAGGGAAAGTAAAAAAAATATATTAAAAAACAAACAAAAAAATTTTGATTTAATTAAATCTCAAATTTAATACAAATCAATTTAGCTGAATTAGTACATTCGTGCTAAACAAATGTAAATAAATCCAATAAAATTAAAGAGCGGTAGAATAAAGTCAAAACAAAAATAAAAAATAACACAAGTAAAACCCAGTATGTGGGTGGGTCCCACAGGACCTGTGATGGCATCAACAGGAAGTGACACCAGGAGTGACGGAGAGAGGGAGAGAGAGAGAGGGTCTGTGGTTAGAAAGTACACTTTACACGCCTATCTAAGAGTTAGTCAGATGCTAACAGCTAGCAGTTGAGGTAAAGGGCTTAGTTTAAGAGTTAGCGTTAGTTACCCGCAATTCTTTGTTTACACACAGGTCTGTGAAATGAATGCTGTTGTCAGATTAACCGGAAGAGTCTGCTCACACTGCCGGGGCCAGGGGTCACGTGTTGCTAGGAGACCAATGCAAGTTCACAACAGGTGCAGGTGGAGCAGACCTGCACTGCTGTGAGCATGCATGGGAAACTCATGCATGTCCCACACAAATTCATTCATTAATCAAAACAGCACATTCACTTCACAGGCAATGGTGGATTAGTAGTTAGCTACGCTAGAATAAACCATTAATTTTACGTAAATGTTTCAAATGAGCGAGTCAAAATGAAATACAATAATACGTAACACATAATAAGGCCTTAAATAATGAAATGAGGGAGTATAGCTCAGATCACCTACACAGTGCTGAAAAAGTGGATTTCTTCGCCCAAGATCAGACCGCTTCATTCTGGTACCATTTATATGAGCTGCTAATATGAGATGCGTCGTCAGAAAATAGATTTATGCTCCACTAACAACAGAGATTAGGAGTTCTTCGCTAAAATCAGGTTAGTTTCTTATAGTACGATTTAAAAACATTATAGCACTGAAAACTTCTTACTACTTGTAGGAAGGCGCATTCAAACTATAATTTTATCTGATTATATTCGACCTGGTGCGCGCATGTATAAGAGTTACGTAATTGTTTCACATGAGTGGGTCGATATGAATACAATGATACATAACACATAATAAGGCCTTAAATCAGTGAAATGAGGAGCATCGCTCAGATCACCTACACAGTACTGAAGAAGGGGATTTCTTCGCCCAAAATCAGACCGATTTATTCTGGTACCATTTATATGAGCTGATAATCCCGAGATTTCGTCGTCAGAAATTAGACTTGTGCTCTACTAACACAGAAGTTAGGATTTCTTCGCTAAAGTCAGGTTCGTTTCTTATCGTACGATTTAAAAACATAATAGCACTGAAAACTTTCTACTGCTTGTAGGAAGGCGCATTCAAACTATAATTTTATCTGGTTTTGATCAGGAACTGGTATGCGCATGGAGAAGAAGTTACTAACTTATGAGACAGACACATAAGATTGATTACTGGGTCTGCTTGCAAGCAATGTTTAAAACGACTCCACCGTTCTAAATTACTGCTCGTACTGCCTAAAGTAGGAAACTATTGTTTCCCCAGCAATGTGAATGCCGGGATTTTTCTGGCTAGCTTGTAAAAGTTTCTGGGGGTCACATCATGCGCTGCTGAGGGGATGCTTGGAAGTATTACAGTTCTGTTCTGTCAGTAGTTAAGCAGAAAGTGTTGGCTCTCCCATTCGTAGCTTGTTGCATATGAGGGAGATTGCACGGCTGAATGAGGATGCAGGATTAGGGTGTCTCTCCCACTGCGTTTCTATAGGAGTCCCTGAGTTCTCTTCGAAACATGTCAAGCTTGTCTTGAGTGTTTTTCAGCTGCTGGATCAGAGTCTCAATACTGGCAACTTTGTCTAAGAGCTCAGAACTTGCTGCTTTAATAGTAATTTTGTGTAGGAAAGTTTCCTTTCCATGTTCTTTCTGGCTACATTTTCCAGGTGCTCTTGCTGTTCAGCAACTGTCAGAGCCTTTTTAAATCTATTGACTTCCTCCTGTAACTCCATTTTGCTGGGGTCCTTGTGGGCTACCGCTGTGATCTGTTGCTTGAAATCATTTACCTCCTGTTTCAGACCCATGAGGTTGTGGGCCAGGAAGATGATGACCTTGGCGAGCTTTTTGTAGCCACAACTCTCGCCCGAGTCCTGAGTCTGAGGCACACCCCTCTCCGCGTCCAGCCGCTTTCGGCTCAGTAGGTGGTCGTCGGGCCTGGGTAAAGGGGGGTGTTCCTCACGACGCCTGGCCAGCCCTCTCTGTTCTGCATTCTGGGCAGTTAGTCTGAGCATCTGCACCGTTTTGACACACTGGTGTTGAGAGTAAGGGCTAGAGACTACTACAAAATCAAAACAGAGTATGAATGCTAAAAATAGTTTTGGGTCAGCATATGTTTGCTGAAAAGGCGTAAACAGGGTTTTGATTGATGACTTAAGACTACTGTGAAATTATTGTCAAATTATCACTCAGAGTTTACTGACGGTTCCCCAAACAGGCTTAATCTCTGAGGTATGAAGGAGAAAAGGGAAAAGCAGAAGGAAAAGGAGAGCATTTCTATTCAGATTATGCTTATTATTTTTTTTTTTAAATAAACAAATCAAAAATAGAAATGTCTCTGGTTCCTTTTGAGGTTCAGAGAGAACATCAAGGGGGCATAACATGTAAATGGATTTAAAATTAGCTGACTGCTATTAACAAAACAATGTAATCATTCTGGTATTAGGAACAAAAAGCAGCACTAGTGATTAGTGTGTTACCAAAAGCACCCAATACCTTAATGATTCTTACCTCGATAGACAGTTAAGATTTAATTAAATTTAGATTTAATTAACTAGTAACTAAGCAATAGCATTCAGGAAGGATACATCTAGATAGTTAAATTCGCTGAGACGAATTGAAGATTGAGAAACATAGAAAAAGAAGAAAAAAGAAGGAAGAGAAATGGAAAAATCAGAAACGAGGGATTAGGTTAAATTCAAATTGCTTCACACTGCACACACACATCTGTATTTAAAAGCTTCAAATAAAGAGTGTTAACCCCGAATGTTAAAGCTATTTGGTAGCTTAGCTTAAAATGAAACTATGCTAAGTCGTGTTAGCTTAGCTGATTCAGGTGGTTTGTTTACAACATGGCATCACCAGATGCTATGTGGAGTTAGCGCTTCCTGTAACAAGTTGTTGTCACGGTAACCAATGAATGCCAGTGCAATTAAAGCAGTTTAGTGTCTGCCTATTTTAAAAAGTTGCCTACAGTTTTAGAATGTGGTGCTTTCAGTCCTTCAAGGCTTGTTGCATTAACTAAGCACTTCGGTGAGTGCTTTTCTAATGTAACAATAAACTTCTTGCACTTGTTTACAGAATTACAGAACGTGTTTACTGTAAGTTAAAACCGTTTTAAACATATATGTAGTTATGTTTGCCTTACATATGAGTACTAAAGTACAGTATTTCACCTTTAATTTCACTCAGCGAGTGATACACAGTAATGACCACCAGGTTGCTCCGCTTATATATATACAGTCAAAGTGTAGATGAATTGCTTCAATCTAATTATAAACTATAAGGCCTTTATGCTGTAGAAAGGGGAGCAGCGCTCACATCTACCTTGATATAACTGTACTGAGATTTCTTCTTCAAAGAAACAATTTAAACAATACTGCAATTTTGTGATTTCTTCAATAAAGCATATTACATTATGGTACAGTATGGACATGCCGCTGAGCTGAGATTCAGACTTACGCTTTGTCAAGACAGATTTATGCTTTAATACTGAAATTAGGGTTTCTTTGCTAAAATCAGATTAACCTTACACCGATGCCATTAAGCAAGAAATACATAAAGACTCTCACAATTAAAATAGCAGTACCAATTCAAACCCCCAATTTATCTGCATCTAAACAAACCAGCAAATAGGGACACAACAGCGCATATCAAGTCACGCCCTATTTTTACCTGGACTATCACGCACACACTTTTAAATTGACAGTGTTTAAACTCATAACTTTAATTTTATCACAAACGCATATTCTCCACCAAATCATGTAACGAATCAGCTCATGGGGAAATATGAATAATTAACCATAACTAGTTATAATTAACTATTCCTATTTTAGATCCACTGTAGATATTTAGCTGACCACTCAGGGTCAACCGTCTTGTCAATTCTAAGAAAGTTAATTTCCTAGTTAAAGGAAATAACCTTCTTACTGTAAAATTCTATAAGTTTGTAACGTAAATCAGCATGATTATTGACTCCGGTTATGAGTAAACAATGAACACGTCAAGTGTGATACAAGTAAGGTTTTATTAATACATAAAACACTTAAACTAGCTAACCTACTACAGAAAAAACATTAAAGCCGGTCGAAAACCTACACAACACACAACACACACACACACACACACGTACAGTTGGTATAGGAAAGGGTTAAAGTTTAACTCAGCATAGAAAGAGGCATAAAGAATGGATTTTATGGAACACTTTGCATGTATATTCAACAGATCAAAGCCTTCAGGGATACGTCAGATCCTGAGTTCAAACACACCTTTGTAAAAAAAAAAATTAACTGATACTTAATGCATCAATTAAGAAGACTAAGTGGATACTTAGCGAGTCTTGGCGGTCTGAAAGAGATTCCTGATGCTAATCTTAAAGCTTCCCGTAGATCTTTTGCTGAATTCGGGTCGATGAGAAGAAACAGTTTGAGTCAGTGTCACTTGATGAAAGGAAAGGACTAGGCCGAAGAAAAGGCCTAGCACAGATGCTTTGGTATCCTGAAGCGGTTTTCTCACATCATCTTTGCTTCTGACCGAACCACCAACTGGGGCGGGTCACATGAAGTGTGGCCTTTAAGGTCGGAGAAGATCTCCGCCTTTCAAGAGGGGCTTGTCCAATGAGCAAAATGGAATTTCCGAGCGGGAGGTGGCAATTGCTGGAGGGTTACGACCCTTTGTTCTCTAAGCATGGTAAATTGCAAATGGACTTAAATCGAAATTAATAACGATTCTCAGGGCCCTAATATATAATGCCTATGTACCAATATATAATATACAACCTTTTTTTTCGATCATAAGAAGGCGAATTCATAGATACTAAACAAGGTAAGATTACATATAGTGAAAAGGAGGATCAGGAATGGGTCCCCTCACAAGCATACTAAAATAGTCTAAGAATATCAAAGACAAAATACACAATGACAATAATATACTCAATGGCCTGAAGAAATATGTGTGTTCATTCAAATAACGGTTTTTCTATGAAATAACTAGAACACAGTCCATTTCTACTCTGCTTTTACTTGGGACAAAGAGTGGGCTATCCTTCTCACATTCCTGGGGGGTAATAAAACCAGTGATATCATGATTAGTTGTCATGGTGACCATAGCGCCGGGTGTTCAGCAGACATCCTGGCATCCAGTTAATTGAGTGAGGGGACTGTGACGATTTGTTAACCTAATTAATAATTGATTTGTTAAATCAAATTAAAATTCGTGTGTCAGATTGGTCGAGACGCTACAGTGGTGAGATTGCAATGTGGCTTCAAAGGTTAGGGATCCCACACTTTTTGACCAATAAACTTTCATTACTAATCCACAACTTTTCCAGTTCCAGCTAATAATTTAATGAAAAAATACCTTGTATTTCTCATGATATAATATAATAATCATCATATAATAAAATCAAAATAAATAATAAATAATAATCCAGAATACGCCTGTCATCATTCAGCCTGCATGCGGCATTGTCCCGCAAGAGCATTACTGTACCCAAATGCCTCAGTCTCACAAAAATCCATCAGCGATATGTCTAATCTGGGCGCTGGTGTCCCGCATTCACAGTGGCTGATGAAAAACACCCCCAAGGCCTCCTTGAGCTAAAGACTCAGCGTCTGAACCCTGCAGTTGCTGTGTTTCCCTGCACAGTGCCGTGTTTCAGTGGGGCAGGTTGGGGAACTAGGCCACTTCAAGAGGAAAAAAAGAAAGGCCGGCACAAAGGAAGCAAGATTAACCTGAAATCTGAGCTCCTCTAGCTTTGCTCGGATCCCCACTTGATGTTTTCTTGTGAGCGTGCAGCATTTCTGTTTTTCATGAGTGCAGAGTACCTTGCAACTGTGTCACATGATTTTAAAAAGGCACTGCACATTGATGTATAGTCCAGTGCTGGGGAAGCTGCTTTGAAACTAGCTTTACAAACTACAAGCTTACCGCTAGGCAAGCTACCTTTTCAAAACAATTTAAAAGGTAATACAACAAACTACTAACAATTATGATTTTATGTGATTCTTTTTTTTATGCCTAATTTACAAGTGACCCGATTCCAATTTTTTTTTTCCCATGTGGCACAGATCAGATACGACTCACGAACGTGTAAGCAGAAAAAAAAATCACACGAATTCCAATATTCCCAGATCAGTTTCAAGCCTCAGTCACATGTGGAAATAAATCTGATATGAATCGGATACATGCATTTGCGTCTGCCATGTAAGCGAACAGATCACAAATTCCCGTCAATGCGAGCTGTACGTCATTGAAAAAAATAATGGTGGCGAATGATGTCGACTCAGGTGGACACTATTGCCAAGTCTGTCCAATCTACCTTTACACTGTTGCCATGGGTTGTTTCTTTTTAGTTTGCAGGTTAAGTCTATCTCCTCCTCCCGATTTTGATGGAGGAAAACCATGACTTGGCTAGTTTTGGGCTTGTTTTGACTAACAATTGGGCTGTTTTTTTTTTTTCTTTTCACAGACCTGGCAACCCTGTTTCTGGGTCAGTACATCTACCTTGGGTGTATAGTGTAAATGCAGATGTTGGATATGGGTCACTTTTAAAATATGATGTAAGCTGGTCATCAAAAATTGGATATAGTCAACAAATCGTAGTTGGACACCAAGACCTGCAGTGTAAATGTAGCCATGACACAGCATTAACTGGAAATGATTTACACTCACTGGCTATTTTATTAGGTGCACCTGTTCAACTGCTCGTTAACGCAAACATCTAATCAGCCAATCAGATGACAGCAATTCTATGCATTTAGGCATGGAGACGTGGTCAAGACAATCTTCTGAAGTTCAAACCGAGCATCAGAATGGAGAAGAAATAAGATATAAGTATCTTTGAACGTGACATGGTTGTTGGTGCAAGACATGCTTTGTCTGAGTATTTCAGAAACTGCTGGGATTTTCATGCACAACCATCTCCAGGGTTCACAGAGAATGGTCAGAAAAAGAGAAAATATCCAGTGAGCAGCAGTTCTGTGGGCGAAAATGCCTTGTTGATGTCAAGAGGTCAGAGAAGAATGGTCAGACTGGTTCTAGTAGACAGACAGGCAACAGTAACTCAAATAACCACTTGTAACAACAGAGTTATGCAGAAAAGCATATCTGAACACACAACACGTCGAATCTTGAAGCAGATGAGCTACAGCAGCAGAAGATCTCACTGGGTGCCACTCGTGTCAGCTAAGAACAAGAAACTGAGACTACAGTTCGCATGGGGTCACCAAAATTGGACAATAGAAGATTGGAAAAGGGTTGCCTGATCTGATGAGTTTCGATTTCTGCTGCAACATTTGGATGGAAGGGTCAGAATTTGGCGTAAACAACATGAAAGCATGGATCCATCCTGCCTTGTATGAAGTTCAGGCTTGTGCTTGGGGTGTAATGGTTTGGGCGAAATTTTCTTGGCACACTTTGATCCCATTAGTACCAATTGAGCCTCGTTTAAATGTCACAGCCTACCTGAGTATTGTTGCTGACCATGTCCATCCCTTTTATGACCAGAGTGTACCTATCTTATGGTTACTTTCAGCAGGATAATATGCCACAAAGCTCAAATCATCTCAAACTGGTTTCTTGAACATGACAATGAGTTCTCTATCCTAAAACGGTCTCCACAGCAGTGGCGAGGCTACAGGAGGGCCCAGGTGGGCATGGGCCCACCCACTTTCAGCTGTGGCCCACCCAATGAGAAGTTGGTAATTTTCCAAATGGATGTTAATTTATTAAACGATAATAATAGTAAGCACCTTATTTCACTATAACTTTATATATTTCGTTTAAAAATATTAAACGCGAGTTTTCATGGTCAATTACAGGCAGTTTCTTCATTTTCCCTCTTCCTATAAGTGCATACCATACGCTTGTCAAAATGATGATTCGTCTTTCTCTTAGTCCCACCCACAATGTTAAGTTTGCGACGAAAGGACATAATAGTAAAATACGCGCGTTTGTGGAGTTGAATTTGAAAATAGTGAAACAAATATCGATCAGATAATTTTTTTTTTTAAGTATATCTTGAATATCCCAATTGAAATAAGTCTTAGAACTGAATTCGAACCGTCTAACTTAGAAATTAAGCCAGAAGCTAGGGTGATGGATTTATAGATCGGAAACCTCTGAGCCAAGTATGGAAGCCCGTTTCTGTCAAAATTAGCATTGCTAATTTTAGTTAGTTACTGCTCAACCACTGACATTTGAATTTACAAGTGTATCTAAAGTGTTGTCGCTTCACGAGTTCCCTGGGAATTGCTACTGCTAGCAAAATAGCTTTAGCAGTTGAGCTACAGGAACTACAAGGGTTCAAAACAAATACCTATTCTGTGCATTAATTTGCAAACAAATAAAAAAATAAATAAAATAAAAAATAGCTGATAGGAGCTTTCTTCATGTGCTGTACATTCAGGCAGATGCTTGTAAAGTCCGGTTTTAACAGCTTCTGCTTTAAACATGCTCGCGAGTGAGGAAGCTAATGGAGGCAATGTGCGGCTAATGAATTTGGGTCACACTCCAGCGGAGACACTCTCTAAGGTCCTCTCTGATTTTTACAGAGTCAAATAGGCCTACCGAGTTCTGTTTTCAAAAACGGAAATAAATGGGAACATGCAGAGGCGTCGTGCTATGAAAAACAGAAATCTTTTTTAGGGCATCACATCAATCTATTCAGAGAACTCTATGATGGTAAGTAAACAATGCAGATTCATTCCAATTGAACTGCTCCGCAATTTCGTGTAATACTTGTCGGTCCACCATCAAACCTTCAGTAAATATCAAACATTCATAAATGCCCATACATCCTACCCCCTTGGTGCTGTTGCCATTGAGTCCCACATATGGAAAAAGCCAGATTGACAAGCATGAACGATCTCTCCTCTACTGCAATGGCAGCCCATTGCACCTCCAGAGTTTTGCACCTCCACGGCAAACCCTTAAGAACAGACTCTGCGACATAAACAGTTCACAGGGGTGATAGCGGTGACCTTTTAGTTGATTTTAGTAAGGGAAATTGCAAGACTGCCATTACTGCATGCTCAACGAAAAGTGACAGACACAGAGCCCTAAGGGACGCCCCATTAAACTTAGCTGCTCAGCTTCACTGCTTGCCTGAAGACACCAGCACACAAACAAGACAGATTGTTTACATATCATATGTTCCTCGTACAAGACAAGGGTAACAATGCATTTTACGAAATGCAGGGAAAAGGTTTTATCAGCCAGTTTATGACACAAAAGATACATTTCAAGGCCCCTTTCAGGAGAATTCTGTATTAATGGATTTTTTTTTTTTTTCCTGATAATGAAAATTTGCAGTGCAATTTCATTTCCACCACATCTCAAATGCTAGAAATGACAGTGGTGGAAAGCATATTTTTTTCACATTGTTTTAATTAAAATGACTGACTTTGTATCTCTGTGAGGCAAATTTCATTATAGAATTTATGTAGCCACAAAACACATTTTTGATACATTTGACAACATTTTAGCATGATATAAAATAATGCACATTAAAAATATTGTTTAACAGTGATATTTGTCTTTTTAACATTTGATTTTGTTTTCTTCATACACTACATGACTCTCTTCACTGACACTTTTGTCTCCACGTACACAAACTTTTGAGAAAGCAAAATGAAGGAAAACGTGTTTGATGTAGTCACAATTTTTTATGTAATAATTACAAATACCTAAATTGTATATATATCAAAAAGGAAATAAAAAATAATCTTTATAGCGTCTTTATAAAAGACATTTCAAAAGACAGTTGTAATGTGACCTGCGAACATGAAAGTGAAAAAAAAGATAAACAAACAAACAAATGGGGCATAAAACGGTTTGAAACTGGAGAATGAATGGATGGATGGATGGATGAATGAAAAACAACCAACCACTGGGACATAAGTGTCTGAAATTGAAGAAAACAAACTAACTAACCAACCAACCAACCGATAGATCGGCCAGGGATCGGAATCGGACGACTTTCCTCATGATCGGCCCGGATCAGTGATCGGCCGGTCAGTCTCACTTCTTTCCGATTTCAAGCCGATCCATTTCGTTACCAGTGGCACAGGCAATAATGTCAGCCACGCATACTCACTCTCATCTCTCCGACGACCCCTTCTCTCTCACACACACGTCTCATTCGCTCCGGTTAAATAGTGCTTGTATTGCGCATTATTTTAGTCATTCCGGCAGGTTTCGCGCTTATACCAAATGCGCTCGCACCACCACTGATCTATATTAGTGAATCGCACAAGCCGCACTCAGTCTCAGCTTGTGAGCCACAAATACCAAAACGAGTACTAAAACCATTTCAAATCAGAAATAATGTGTCAAATCAAAAATGCCCTTGGGGCGATATACCAGGATCAACCAACCAGTCAGTTTTGGACGTTAAATAGTTGCGAAGATAACGCATGTTGTGTAAACTCTGTACCAAGGGACCGCAGTCCAATATTCCTGCTGCTGTCTGTCATGTTAATCAAAGAACACAATTTTCTGCTCTTGACTGAATACGTTTTATAACTTTAAGGGTAAGCATGAATCTGTATTTAATTGGGCAATGAAGACTACAGAAATTAAAGTAATCAAATGTAAAATAACACATCAGTGTTATTTTACATTTGATTACTTTAATTTGTGTAGTATTTCAGGTAACTGAATAAAAATTAATCTTAACCGGAAAAAACTTAGTTTCATAGCTCTCTTTTTTCTATTGCATTTATTTGTGCTGTTGTTTGCAATTTTTGTTTTGTTTTTATTTTATTACTGACTTTTTACTTGTTTTTTTTTTAATGAAAATAAAACTTTGCGTTGAAGAAAAGTAGATTTTTGTTTGTATATGCTGTCAATTATAGTTCTTAGAAAGAAAATCAGAATCGGCAAAAATCGGTATCGGCAGATCACACTAACAAAAAAATCGCAAATCGGAATCGGCCAAGAAAATTGCAAACGCTGCAACTCTAACAAAACAAAAACCAACCAACCAACCCACTGGAACACGAAAGTGTCTGAAGCTGAAGATATAACACGACAAACAAACAAACAAACCAACCATTGGGATATAGAAGTATCTGCAGATTAAGGAACCAGAAATGACAAAACAAAAAAACACAAACAAAAAAAAAACAGCCCTAACAGGACTTAAAAGTGTCTGAAGTTGAAGAAAATAAATAAATAAATAGTAGGACTTAAGTGTCTGAAGAATATAACAAGAACAAAAACAAATAAATATCTAAATATAAAAAATAGTATAAAATGTCACAGTAGATGTAGAAACATGAGTATCAAACCTACACCCATACAGGGTGGTCCATAAAAGCAAAAATACATATGTTTTAAGTTATTTGTGTTTTTGGCAACACACTTTGTAAACAACTGAACTTGTTGGCTCATTGCAACTATGATTCAAATGACACTCAACATCTAAATTACTCTAATTATCAAGCGCAATTAAGTGTCTCTGTAGCACTGTTTGAAAGCCGCTGTAGTCTGACAAAAGAGACACTGTTGCATGCCATGCACGCTACATTTTTATACATGTAAATGTAAATATGCCATTTCAGACAACTCTGCTCAAAGCACAAACTTGTGCTGCTGACAACCTCAAGCACAGCTGACACTCGCTGCCAAAACTGTCATTTAAGTGGACATTTAGCCCTTAACGGACTGTTCACAGCATATTCATTACATTCTGTCTCTGGCGGGAGCTACATAACATCCTAAAGTTTTTGTTCTTGTTCCAAAAGTAGGCACAGATGGGATTTGTTTTTCTTGAGTCATCATATTTCACCCATTCTAATTCATTCTGCTCGCCCCAAGATGGAAACCACAACCTCAGCAATGGTACAACATTGAGTATGTGTTTTTGATACCTTGGTATCCAGTTTACCAGAATGAGTATGATTACTTTCTAATTGCCATTTCTGGATCATTTGAGAAGCGGAGAGGTGTTCAATTCAGTCTCATTATAGTCCAATTATGGTTTTCTAACTAAAATTGGCAATAAAGCAAAACTATTGTGTTTACAATCTACACAAAATAAGACTTATCCCTGTTCCTGGTCTTATTGTGAACAATTTACCACTTCACATTATCCAAAAATAATACATTTTTCATAATATCATACTGGAATACTGAACTTGTCCTTTTTTTTAAGAAAACTAAGGTGCTAAGAATTGAAGTGAATGGGGCCAATTTTTGGAGGATTTAAAAACGAAAAAAAAGTTTTCATAATCTTATGTTGGAATATTCCAACAAAAACAAAATGATGAACGGTTCACATAATCTCATGGTGAAATATGAAAAAATAAAAAATAAAAAATGCCGAAAAGTTTTCATAATCTGATGTTAGAATATTCCAACAAAACCAACAATTTTGAAAAGTTTCCGTGATCACATGTCGAAATATTCCAACAAAAACAAAAAAGTTGTGAAACATTTTCGTAATCTCATATTTCATAATAGCATTTTCATGGCAACAAAGTTGTAAAATTGGATACAACTTTACAAAGAAAAAGGTATAGTTCACATACACACTGTTCACATATTGTGGCTATACTGTTGAAACAGTGAATTTTTTTTAATTAATTTTTTTTACATTTAAAAACTGGCCCCATTTGTTTCCTTCAAATTCAATGCCAACAAGTATTTGTAGAAGTCGTAGGTACACATTATGTATGGTACATGTATATCTACGTGCAAACAGCCGCAGTCTACACTGAATACTAATCAGCTTTCGAAATGTGGGTGCGTTGCAACATCCAAGTGCAATCCCTGTCTAACAGATCATGCTGCTCTAGCTTTTATATTTATATATTTACCTTTTAATATCCATCACAGACAGCCCGTTTTATTGGGTTATGTAAAACATCATATCTGTCCAAGAGAGCATCTATAAATATCCCTTCTGTTTGGTTAGCCTGCAGAGAGATAAGATAATTTACCATTTAGAGCCTGGGACCCATTGACAGGATCCCTGGCCGCCACTATGATTAATGGTGTGGTCAAATATAGCCAGCCTATTAGTCTCATGTAAAAAAAAAAGATACCTCTGATGGGACTCGCTAATCTCCCCCCCCTGGTGTCATGGAGAATCATACACGGGCGGAACGAGAAAGCATTTGCTATTCCCCTACGCTCCCCCCCGATCGGCGCCGTAATACAACAGTCGTGAACACCTTAGTTGATGGGTCTACACATCACCGGCCCACGAAACCCCACAGCTGTAGTCTGACCAGCAGGTCCCGTTTTAAGGGTAAATCGGTGCGCTGTTTGGATTCATACGCGCTCCAGGTCTGACTGACGCTCGACGGCTGTTATACAACACCAGAGGATGACAAGGCAGGGAGATCTATAAAAAAAACACCAACCTTGTCTTCCCACAGCTTAGATGAAGAAAGATCATTTGAATTAATGGGAAAACTTCTATTAATGACAACATTGAATCTCATGTTTTGTTATGCTAGAACTTGGACATTTATTAGATAATTATATCAACACGACAAAAAACCTAGCATCGAAAAGTAGCTACACCAACCCACGTTCCCCAAGTTATTGTGTATGTGTATATATATTATATATATACACCACACACACAAACACACACAAAGACCTTGGAGTACGTGGCACACCCCACCCCCCTCCACCCGCGTGCCCCACCCCACCCCCTCCCCCACCCCCCCCCACCCCCCCCCCCCCCCCCCCCCTCCCGGGTAGATCCTTTTCATGTATGTATGGTTATATATATACCTATATTATATTACGATATATCCTGTCCCTATACACTGTGGGTACTCTCTTGGTTGGTCTATTCCCGGCTGTACTAGAAGGAGACCTACGATTTACTTTCCTAAGTACCATGTTGGATGAATTGAGTCGATGTGCCCTTCTCTCCTTGTCCGAACTCCGATCCGGTGTTCAATTCAGTCTCATTATAGTCCAATTACAGTTTTCTAACTGAAATTGCCAATAAACAGAAAGTAGTGTGCTTGCAATCAACATTAAATAAAATGCAGGATTAAAAACTGCATTTAGACCCACATTTTGGGTGCAAGAAAAGGAACCCTTATATAAAAAAGAACAAAATAAAACAGCTCACAGTTTGACCTTATAAGATTAAAATTTTCTGAAAGTAAAGCCAGTTATTTGTTGATTCACATCTCTTACTGTATTAACAGTAAGTGTTTGTTAGGAAAGAAACTTCACAGTAGTTATATCTACGGCCTTTAGCATTGAAAACGTCTCATTTGCTTATATAAGTGTGAGAAGCTGACTTTGAGCTTGGCTTTTGATTTGCCCTTCCAGACCTTGACTCTTTACTTTGCATATTGCAGCAAAGACCCGGATCAGGAATCACCCAGTGTCAGTCCCCATCAGCATTAACTGATGCTGTCTATGGCAAATCACACTGCCCACATATATTTCAATGGAGCAAAACACGCCACCTTAATGAATATTCATGAGATACCTTTCCTCATCATTGAATATTCATCCATATGGTACTCGAGTTCACTACAAATGACCAAAACTTCACATCAGAATTCCAATATGGAACTTATAATTGCATAAGTAGATACCTTTATATGGTAAATATGGATTACCATACACGCTACACCAGCAGTTTATTCCACATCACTATATTATAAAAATAAAATAAAATATAAAAGAATCAACTTAGGCTTCCTAACATGCCTTTACTGCGAATTGTGATTTAGGATAAATTCTTTATTCACTCTTCATCATCCAAACACATTACTAATAAATTGGTGACTTGTTTTGCATGTAATGCTTTTTGTCAATAGTATGTTTGAAATTAAAATCAATTAATTTTCTACTCTACCATTGACGGAAACTACCTTTTGTTGTCAGTAATTTTCTTCACAAAGAAGGGAGCAGATTCGTTTTTTTTCTCAGCTATCGCTTTTCAGACCTTATATCCAACCTGGAAAGGCCTCCAGCAGTACAGATGTTAGCATAAAATCAACAGACTGCACCAAAAGCTGGCCGGCTTCAAAACAGCCAAAGCCTGTGTGACTTGAAGGGAGAATTTTCAATGGAAAGAAATTCAGGGTTTGTTTGAAGAAGATTTGGAAGAGTTTGCTTCAGAGGATTGCGTTACTGAGATATAGGGATGGGCATACAGTGACTTATACACTGGTCAACTGTTTCTGCTTTTAACTTCCAGTAATGTCATTTATATGACAAACAAATAAATAAATATTAATTTTTTTAAATATTATAATTTTATATAAATATTTGTATAGTATTGTAACATAAAAACCAAAAGATGATGAAGACGATTCCAAAGTATACAAAACAACACAGTTTATTAAAGAAAACAACAGACGGTAATCCAAATAGTAAGCCAAGCTACAAAACAGTATGCATTGCACAAACAATACCGGACAACTGAAGTGTGAACAAAGACGAACTTAAATATACACCCTCTGTCCGAAATAGGGCACTATTTGAGGGGACAGCCATTTTTAATTGGTGTCTGAAACCTTAGTGAACATTATCGAGTTCACTCATTAAATCCCACAATGCACAGCAATAACAAGTATACAACCGGTGCATGCTCAACGGCTAGAGAATACCCATAATGCACTGTGAGAGTCGCACGGTAAATGAATTGCCGCCTCTCGCCAAAAGATGGCGCCCGCAACTGAGTCATCCATCCATTCATTTTACAAATTGCTTGTTCACGGCGTACAGCCTAATGCCATACAGTTATGAATTCATTGTAAATTGATTATTCAATTGTTTAATTAGGGTTTATACACAATTTCCATGACAGCGTTCAAGAATCCTTTCATCTTACTACTAGAGCTGCCAGTTTCAAATGATTATTAAACAGCAAGCACAAACTATGCAAAAGCGGCAGTCCTTCGGGTGCACTCGGTGTCCGAATTCACTTACACGTTTTCATTCACTCCTTCAAGTGAACTGTATTAGTGGCCTAGTGTAGGGAATAGTAAATGAGGATATAGGGGGCGACTTAGGATTCGGTTACAGAGATAATGAACTAAAGGGAGAATAGGTGTGCTGATTAAACAACCTAAAAGTCCATGATAATGAAACTAAACAGAACACCGGGTCTCTTTTTTTTTACATTTTTTACATATTTAAAATGTAAAGTTATTTTGTAAAATAAAATGTAAAATGCACATTATGGTGGCATTTGCTGTACAAAATTTAATTTATGTTGATATAAAAACCAACATTGGATTGTCTTTACTGTATTACAATTTGATTGATGTATATATTTATTTATTATGTATATATAAAAACACACACACACCCCACACCCACCTATATATTACTATATTATATATAATATATTATAATATATGTAAGAATATGAGATGACGGTTTCACGTCTATACAAGAAAAAATTCGGAACTAGGTAACATGTATATATGTAAACACACACTGACTATTTTTTTTTTTTATATATCTATATATATAGAAAGGTTTTGTTTTTGTTAATTATTCAGAAGTCTAGTAAGGTAGCCCATAAATAAAAATAGCCACCCACAGTATTTAAATAAATAAATAAATAAATGCCATGTGCAGATGCTACTCTGTTCCACTGTAATAGAGACTCCCTCTTTGTGCCTCACACAGACCCGTCCTGTCATTCTTAAGATGAAGGCCGGCTCACAAACAATCCTAAGAGCCTTATTTCCACTACTGTCACGAACACAGCGCCTGCAACGCCACACAGCTGAGTGAAGTCATTATTTTCATTTAGCCGAATTCTGAAAGGCTTGCTTCGCTTTGTGCTTGCGACTCGTTGGTCCATGCGCACGCCACTTTCCCGCGCTCACACACACTTCACAGCAGCTCGTCTCTGTCAGAGCGGAAGAGCTTAATTTGTATTCTGCGTGACTCTCGCCAGGTAAGTAATGACAAGCAGCAAAGGCCAGTTCCTCTCAGCTGGAACGGCCGGCTGACGTCAGGCTTTCACACGCCTGTAGGCTCTGGCGCAGATGAGGCCGCTTCTTCCCTCTAATGAGCTGCTGTTTGCCTCTCAGGATTGTACATCATCTCCGGTGTCCTCCAGCCGGGTTCAGGTAATAGTCACGGGAATCCGCAGCTATGTCTCTTCCCTCCGTAACACGGGCAGACTCCGGCGCATGATTTCCTACTTTCATTTGCATTTGAAAAGCTGCATCCTCACATGGGGTTAAGCATAATGAGAGTCATGAACAGTGTTGGGCATTACAAGTAACGGTGGAAACGTGTACGAGTGTCCGGGGTAAAAATAGGATAGAAGTGTGTGATGGGTTTTGTCGAAAGAAAAGTAGAGCGGTAAGTAAATTTGGGCACAGAGGGGGGTGGGGTACTGGGGGGGGTTGGGAGTTAGAGTGTGTCTCAAAGATAATATCTGAGGAGAACGGACTAGATACCAGATGCTTGTAGTCAAATTGAATCTCGGCACGTTACTATTTTTTTTCATTTCATACATGGTGTGACTTGGAATTTTTAATGTCTGCATATTCCAGAATCATTTTAATAGTAGATATAAAGCCGAGCTGGCGGTGCAGTCGCAGCCGATGTTGGGGCGGAATGAACAGAAGATAAGAGAGTCCGAAGCAGTGAGGTATTAATCGATAAGGAAGTCATGGCTCGGAAACTCACAAAAAAAAATAAACAAGATAATCAGTCTATCAAACTCAAGATTCAATACACGCAAGTACTACGCAACCTCAGCAAGTGAATGACACACCACAACCACTTGCGAATAGATTAACCTGGTTAGACAGCACAACACAAAGTAGGTCAAAATAGGGATGGATGAAAGGTGATTGCAGCTGCCGAGTACCTAATAAATGCAACCGAAGAGGGGAATGAAAGGAGTCCAGATCTGGTAGTGACTATAGTGACGGCTGAATCGTTAGTACAGGCAAAAGATTCATACCAGCAAGGTAAGAAGCAACATACGTACACATGACGCACAAGTACAAATTGGATCCGCATCGTAGGTTTGATCTAGACGGTGGGGGCTTGAAAGTTGATGTGTGACAATGAGAGAGATGGTAACAATGTCAGTATGCGCCTACAAGGTAGTAAGGACGTAAGTGCCGGACTCTTGCCCGAGGAGTACGAGGCGTATGGGCGGCATTATCGCCCTTGGAAAGCAGGTAGATCTGGGGCCTGTGTAAAGGGCTGCTATTGGATCTGCTAGGACCAATAAGACTAGAACTGTGTGTAGACGTTATCTAACGGTAATGCGAAACTATCACAACAGCGCGCTGTCAGACATGTAAGAAACCGTAACGACAACTCAATATCGACAACATACGGACTTCAACTGCACTTAAGTAAGGCTAGTAGCTAACTTAAGTTAGTTGACTGGTTGTGTGAAGTGGAGTAAACAGGCGAAGTAGAGTATAAGTTCATGTAGCTTATCAAATAAAGATGATACTGTCTCAACGCGCATAACACTCGATGGCGCCAAAAACTACAGCAGACAGTCGCGGGCACAAATGCTGAAAAAGTGAACTGTAGTAATTCATTGCTGGGAACCAACAATACATGTTTATGTTGGCTAAGATAGATGAAGTCAAACAAGTGACGGGGAGAGCCCGAGGAGGAGCTGGACGGAAGCATGGGGTTGGAAAGCGCTGGACTGGGTTCTGGGACAAGGGAGGACACCATAGACATGTTAAGACAAGGGAGCTAAATTTCTGGCGGTGCTCCTCACACAAACTTTTGATTTTGCAACGCTTACCGTACAATTCTAAATCGAATACCTCAAAAAACTCTTCTAACTCTATTTGACATCGGTGTAGGAACGATCCAGTGAAAGACGGATGTTGCAGTAATATAATCCTAGTCTATCCTATAACTCTTGCATATGGTAATAGACTCTCCGTGAGGTGTACGTGTCCTGAACACGCGTTACGGAAAAAGAAGTTGAACCGGACATCAAGTCAGCGGTAGAGGTGGTTGTCTGCCCGTGATACAAACCCAGTTATAAAGAAAACTCGATGGACCGTAATGTGTCTGCCTGAATACAGCATGAAGATGAAAAAGATCCTCAGTCCAAACGTAGATACAAAGTATTCATGTATTGAATATATACTGACGCAAGACAAAAGAAATTGCAGAGTAAGGCCCATAAATGCCCAAGTCAATAATAAATAAACAAAATGGTCCGCAGATGTAAGGTATTTCTATCGGGTGAAACTATGGCCAAACGGACAATGATAACGTCTTGGATATGCGGTCTGATGCAGACTCTAGCGTGTCTGACAAGACAGTATGAGTCTTTATAGATGGGTATGACTGATATAGGGCACCGACTACATAGTATGCCGAGGAGTTTAGTATAAGTAACTCACAGTTAGGAGAGGACTAGTTAACCGGGTGTTAGAATTGGGCCAAGCGCATGCCGGAGAACTACGCACGGACTGAATTGGCGTGAGTTGAAGGTCGGGAAATCAGAAACATCTTTAAGGCCCGGATATTGGCTAATATACGTTTGAGTTCAGGTTCAAAGACAACTCTAGGGACATCTCCATTGGGGACGTACGAGCTGTTTGACTAGGCGCAAGCTGTACAGTAGTAAATGTCCAACCTCATTTTTTCGGATGGAGAGGGCGCCAATAGCTTATGCGAGAAATGTTTTTTTTTTCCTTTAGGGGCTCCGGAGCAGGGAGCTCATGGGCCTTGTGTTTCCGCCAGGGTTATTTCTAATATAAATTGTAGGGCATATACACGGAAATACATAAAGAACATATTAAAACTAAGTGCCAAAAACTATGCGGCAGCGATGGAAAAAAAGGTTTGAAGAAAAGTATGGGATTAATAAAAACGAGTAAAAGAATTGCGGTTATAGAGGATGAACTAGTATGTGGCCATGAACTTAAATCTGCGCATGACGAGTTGAAAATATTGTACTAAAAACAGAGAGTCCATAAAATAATCAACAAGCAGGTACGTATTCTAAAAGAGAGATTTCACACACGTAACAAATACAATAAAAAAGCTGATATGAGGACATAGCAGGGATTGAAAATATAGAATACTAGAAAATACATGGTATTGAAACGAAATGGGCTAAGGATAATAGGAGGAAGAGAAGGGCGGATGCAAGGCAATATCATTGAGTTAGGCAAAATAATAAATCACACTGTATATCGGGATATAATGATAACTAGGGGTGGGGTTGATGAACTATACTGATTTTTTGAGTCGACTTGTTGACTCAGTCGAGTCGACTAGTGGCTCATGACGTCATCTAATGAACAAATAATCTGAGTAGGGCTGCCCGATAAATCCTGCAATCTTTCAATGCCATCTTGTCAGAAAGCCGGTCGTAATCACGGTAAATCTCATCACCCTGCGGGCTTTCACTTGATCAGCATTACTACACAGAGCCGCTGTCACTGACAGAGCTGCGCAAAAATCGCGCCGAATATACGTGGTTTTGCGTCATCTCGTCAGTGAACACTTTTTTTAAATATCATAATATCCATGCGATATATCGTGCCGCCCTAGTCTGGAGCTGTATAACAGCTTGTCAAGCTATGGCACATGACACAGCCTGCCCACATGCTGTTGCTCTATGCCCGCTTTTTTTATCATTTCTTTTGTCTTTAAGTCGTTTATATGTCTCCAGATTTCTGCTCGTTCTAATTCTATACGATAAGTAGCACATAAAGTGACATTAATCTGACGCATTAGGAGAGCAATTTGCTGTGTGAATTAATTCTACTGGCAGCGTCTCCTACTAGTATGGCAGGCTGTGGAATTTAGTTTTTAAGAATTATATGCTTGAACTTTTCAGTTTCTAATGTATTTTATTGAGAATCACAGAACAGTGTTTACAATACATTTCCTCGCTGAATGATTCTGTGCTATCACGTCTGTAGCCTATGTTTTTGTGTACCGTGCAGTGCGTGCGTACATTAAACAGCGAGTAACTTACCGTGCACTAAGCTTTTAAAACTGCATTCTCCCGTTCAATTTCGAGCGACAGTGATCTAATCTCCCATGTCTTGTGAGCGCGTTCAGAGTATGCATTTAATTTGTCATTTGCACTGTTGGAAACGGGCGGAATTGGAAGTCATTCAAAGATATTTCTTAGCCGGTACTCCTCTATAGACCAGCGACTAGTCCGCGTCAAGCTTTTAAGGGGCATGCAAGCCATTGGAAGTCGACTCTCGGTGCAACCCCTAATATACAGTATATACTGTATGTGTAAGGAATAATTGACTCTGGGTCGTTGAATTATTAGAAAAATAATGCACACCATGATGCGAAGTGGAGTTACACCTCGGGTGTGCAGTATTTTTCCTATATATATAACGTCCCGGAGTCAATTATTCCGCTATACTACGGTTACCACACCTCAAGACATCGATCAGATTATATATTTAAAGGGATTCGTCCGGTTTTTGTACTTAAATCGTTATTGTGAGTAGGATTATTTCTTCCGCATCTCATCCAACAACGCCTCTTTTGCTAGTTCCAAAACATAATTTTTAAAGCTGGTAATGGAGGCTTGAGCCGCTGATAGCATTCTACTACAGTTATTAATGAAGTTATTAGAAAGAGAGAGAGACTAGCCCACAGAGAAAGAGAAAGAAAGAGAGAGAGCATGTGTGAATTAGGCTACCTCTGTGCGTCCATCAACAGTGTTCTGCAGCAGCATCTCTAAACAGCGCTGATATTACCTCGCTAGTGAGAAATGTAATGTGTAGCCTTTAAGTTGCTACACTAAACAGGCTAACTGATCAAATCGTCAGGGCAGCACTGACAACACCTTTTTCTGCAAACTGCGTGACCGTAGTGTGCGTGCACGAGCACGTGTGATTGCAGTAATTCCTATGTGCTGTATAGGTACTGTATGCTAATTTCTGTTATTACAATTAACTATGCGAAGTGATATGGAACTAATGCGGTCAAGAGAGCTGCCTGGAACTAAGTTCGCCGTGCGTTTCCCTGAAATATTGCACACCTCAAAACATTCGTCAGCCAGTCATGATTCCACGCATTCAACGGCCCCGTCGTATATATATATTATAATCTATTCTATATATATATATATATATATATATAATATATATATATATATATAATAATTATTAAATAATAGATTTAAAAATAAACATTTGAATATAATTAATTTGAATAAAAATGTACATGATAAAACAGTTATACTGATTTTATAATGAATTATCTTTCATGAATTTTCTTGGTATCTGATTTCTCTGATTGGCATTGGTGTCATGTCAACAAATTACAATTAAAAATCGTACTATTAGAAATGTTTCCTCGGCAATTTACTGACATAATGGTAAGTGCTAGTATTACTAAAACAAAAAAAAATTCAAAGCTGAATAGGAATAGTTACAATATTAAAATGGAATAAAATGACAAAACACATGAATTACTAAAACTTACATGAAAACTGAAATATTTTTCAAAGATATTAATTATCATTAAATATAGTATTATAAACATTATAACAAAATACTGTAATACTAAAATAACACTGCTAACTGAAATATTTTTAAGGGATTATGGGTAATGTAGTTCTTCAGTGGGAATTTGTCAATTAAGCATGTTTTTTTCTAACTGAAATCACAATGATTTGTAGCTACTACAGAAGTATAAAATCTGCGGTAGCTCATGATAGTTTAAAGGCATGTACGTAATTGTAACAAATCATTTTCTCTGGATAGAATGAATTGAATTTCCAGAAGCTGACTGTCGCGTTCCATAGCATGTTTATCAAGGCATGAAACAACATCCTGAGTGTTAGAAACGTAATTAAAAGGTCCTAACAAATAAGAATAGTTTGGTGTCAGCGCCCATCATGGTACAGTATCTGGCGTTGGTACATGCTGAAATCAGCACACTCTATTATTTAGATAATTGCTTTTCAGTACCGGCACAGAGGAGAAAAAGCTGAGCCATTCGTCTCGTATGCAGATAATGAGCAAATGTCCTTATGCTAATGAAATGTCTTTTAAAAGATTGTTGTGGGACATTCATTCTGATCCTTAACTGTGCTATTAATACCTATTTGCCCTTCCGTTTCTCGAGATGGCAACCCTCTCCCTGTGATGAAATGTAATTTTTCATTTCTTCAGGAAGGGATGAAAAATGGATGATCTTAGAGGTACAAAAGCCGGAGTCTAGATTGCCTGCAGCTCGCAAACAGGTATTACAAAATAGAGCCATTACGGCAACATCAGGCTGCAAATGAATTTGAAATTGAGTGGAAAACCATGCATGCGGAGGGTTAGACTCTTAGCTGCCTTGAAGGGAATTCTAACGAGTAAAATATGCACGCCCTAAAAAAGGGCAAAAGTAAATGAAAGAAGGGGTGACACTTAGACCAATACACTTTCAATTGCCTAGACCAAAAAGATGCAAATCAGGTTTTCACTAAGAAAAATAGTGCCTACAAGTAAAGAATATCTATATTAATGCTGCTACAGGAGAATTCATCCCCCAGAATGTGAATTCCTGCTGCAAGATCTGGCTTTGGGATTTTTGTTTTTTCTTTTCATATATATATATATCTGATAAAATATATATAATTATACACACCACCACACACACCCACAACTAAATTTAGCGAACTATATATATAGATAGATAGATATATAGATAGATAGATAGATATAGATATTAAGTGATCTTCTTTTTTTTTGTTATTTGTGAAATTATCCAGCAAAAAGTGAAAACTCTGCCTATTGAAATTGTAGTAAACCTAAACAAAACAAATTTCAAACATTTAAACCTCAAATTTGGAATGAAAGTGTAAAGCGCCTTTTTTTTTTTTTTTTTTTTGTTTTTGGGGTTTTTTTTTTTTTTTTTTTTTTTTTTTTTTTTTTTTGTTTTTTTTTGTGGGGGGGGGGGGGGGGGGGGGGGGGGTGGGGTGGAATGAACTATAAAATCAATTCCCAATCTAATAATAATAATAATAAATGACAAATAAATTAATAAATAAAGAGAGAGCTTGACAGTCTTTGTCATTGTATGGGAAAGCTGCAACATTTTTCAAAATTCCTCTTTTCTGTCTTTCAAAGACAAAATAAGAGCTTTTGTGTTTAGAACGAGATGAGGGCGAATATAAAAAACCGACAGAACTTCAATTCTCTCTGTGAAATATCAAGTAAAATCAACAAGTGCAAATGGCATGCAAGTACTCGAAATCGAAAAACCGATGCACATTGTAAAAAGTACTAAAACAAGCATTACCTTTTCTGCAGATTGTGCCGTCCCAAAGAAAATAGGAATGAAGGCGAGCCACACAATGCATGTGGTGTACATGGTGAAGCCGATGGGTTTGGCTTCGTTGAAGTTCTCCGGAACGCCTCGCGTCTTGATGGCGTAAACCGTACATGTTACCATCAGCAAGATGCTGTATCCTAGAGAGCAAATGATTTGTAGGTCCGTAATGTCACACTTGAGAACCCCTCTGGCCTTATCAGGGTTTATGGTCTTCTGTTCGTCGTAATCGATTATGGTGTTTGGAGGATCCACTCCGAACCATATGAGGACCCCTAAGAGCTGGACGGAGATGAGGCTGGACGTGATGGCTAACTGAGATGTCGGGCTGATCAGTTTAGGTGGAGAAACCGACGTCTTCCCTTCCTCAAAGATGCGGTAAATTCGATTGGTCTTAGTGAGGAGCGCCGCGTAGCTAATACACATTCCCAGCCCAAGGAAGATTCGTCTGAAGGAGCAAACGGCAATGTCCGGAGTGGCGATCATTACAAACGTAATGATGTAACACAGGAATATCCCGGTCAGCAGAAAGTAGCTGAGCTCCCTCCCAGACGCTCGTACGATCGGGGTGTCGTTGTAGCGGATGAACGTTGCCATAACAAAGGTGGTGGCGATGATGCCGAGCATAGCCAGGAAGACGGGAATGACGGCCCAGGGCGAATGCCACTCCAGCTTGACGATCGGGATGGGCTGGCAGCCAGTGCGATTGGCGTTCGGATGCATGTTGTAAGCGCAGAGCTTGCAGGAGGTCTCGTCAAACTGGTACTGGTAGCCGTCGCAGGGCTCGCAGTGCCAGCAGCACGGCATGCCTTTCACCATCTTCTTGCGTTGACCCGTCTTACAGGGCAGACTGCAGACCGAGCTGGGTATTTCCATCTCACCATTGGGCCACTGCATCTCATCGATCTACAAAAAAATGGACACAAATCAGCATTTGGGTCAATGACACTGACATTCTTTTTTTTCGACTATATTTTTACAAAAATATATTAAAAATGAAATTCATTGATTATATATACTGACTGAAAAACACAATTTTAATGATGAGTTTTACATTTCTGAATTTAAATTGAATTTTATGTTTTTTGGCGCGAATGGAGTAAAAAAAAAGTCAGAATGACAGATCTGTCTTTATAGGATAATGAAGGGGAAAAAATCATTAAAAATAAGTTCATGAAAATCATTTCTTATAAATAAATACATGAATAAAAAATTTATGAAAAAAACTTAATGAATAAAAAAATGTTTTAACAAAACTTCACTGCTTACATTAAAAGAAAAATGGTGTGGTGGTTTCCCAACTTTAAGAAACATGCAATGAACAAAAAAAAAAAACCGAACAAAACAAAAGCGCACAACATAAAACACACACAAAAAACCCAAAACATACCAAAAACAACATGAAACACAAAAGAACAAAAAACAACATGAAACAAAAACAAAAACACAAACCAACAATACGACACAAGAACACAAAACAAAACGAAATACTCAACAAAACAAAAACATCAACGGGAAACAACAAAAAAAAAAAAAACAAAACACAAGAAAAAAAAAACACAACACCCAAACAAGAATACAACTCAACTGAAACGCATACACAAAACAAATCAGGAAATGATATCATAGAGAGGACCTCTGCAGACTCTCTCGACTGTGAGCCAACGTCAGTAAGTCTTTTAAAATATCATATTTGACTGGTACTGTATTTCAAAGTCATGTAAAGCTCTGGAGTATTCAAGAATCTATATTACGATTTTAAAATAAATAGTTTAAAAGCAACAGAACCAACATGCCCCTCTTTTTTATGTTAACAAGTTAATTATGCACACCTATGAAAGGGCGTAAACACATTTAAGTGTGATCACTTAAAATGATACATAATTTTGAGCCTGCTTATTGCTTTCCATCCACTCCCTTATACCTCCTTTAATATGCACTTTGAATGTCATGCCTTTCATTCAAACTTTGCTGATTGCAGCGTGATTACCAATGATTTCTTTTAGCCCTTTATGGCAACAATCACCATGGAGACGGCCGCATTTGAATGAAAACAGGCAATAAGAGGGTGGTGAGAGAAATGCGGGAAATGCCACTTTTTGGAATGCATGAATAAATCACATCACACAATAAAAGAGCACTAAAGAACACTGAGTTTTAATCTCTTATAACTTCACGATGACTACAGGTGTGGATTTAGTGTAGAAATAAACAAGCATTTGCTTTCAACAAGAGGCCAGAATTTAAAAATACAGGATTAGAGGAACCTGCATTGTGTTTTATTTGAAGGAATAGTATGCACAAAATTTTTTCTTACTTTTTGAATGGACCAGCCCTTTAAGAAAGCACTGTCATCTAAATGTTCATGCTTTATTAAACAATGCAAAAGAAATCACTGCTAAAAAGGAATAGTTTGACCAAAAACAACACTAACACTCAAAACCTGCACTGATGGCTTCTCCAGAGGACAGCTAGAGACAATTAGTGCCAGAGAAACATTCTATTACACCTGGCTATTACTGGGTCGTGTTTGCTTTCAGGACCGCAGAGCATTTCACTATTTCTGTGGCAACGGTGTGAATGACGGACTGGCACCTGGCGATGCCAGAATGAAAAGCTACATCAATCCAGATGACGCACTCCAGAGCCCGGCTGATTGGACACGGCCAGCATTCTGCCGCCCAAACAAAAGCAGAAAGACAGCACAGTTAATTTAGCGACTGAATCCCATCTGGGGGACAGGTGGAAACGCACAAGAAAGAATGAGGACTTTTTTTCTTGTTCATGGTCTCTGAGTCTTATTTGAAATTCCTTGCACCATCTTGTAACCTTTCGTGCTGTCGTTTTCTATAGAACTCTCTCTTGCAACAATGCAGTGATCATTTCTCTTTTATCAAATGTAAGAAATGACTCCATTTTAATATACAGTTATTTGAATTAAAAGAAGAGGAATTTACTCAATTGCAAATTGAATGAAATTCAGCAGCTAAACAAATTGGCTAAGAAATGTTCTTCCACTATGGAAAGTATATAAACAAAAAGAAAACAAAAAAAACAACAACACACACCAAAACAAAACTAAAAACAACTCAACAAAATTAAAATAAAACTATAATAAAACAAAAATAAAATATCAAAATAAACAATAAAAAAACACCAAAACAAATCTAAAAACACCTCAACACAACAAAACTAACAAACAAACAAAAAAACCCACCAAAACAAAACTAAAAACCAAACAAACTACAAAACAGAAGGCAAAAGACACACATAAACAAAACTATATCAAAATACAGCAAAATAAAAACGACAACAACACACAACAGAGGCAAAAAACACACCAAAAATAAAGTAAAAACAAAATGAAAACCCAAGACGACCCCCCTCCGACCAAAGCAAAATAACAAAACAAAACTAAAAATAACAACACATCAAAACTAAAATCCTAACAAAAAGGATAAAAACACACCAAAACGCAAAACGCACAAAAAAAAACACCAAAGCAAAACGAATCCCAAAATACAACAAAACTTTTTTAAAAAAAGGGGGTGATGTTATTGTTATTACAAAACAACAATATTTAAGTTTCTTCAGGTAGGGATGAAAAATGGATGATCTTAGAGGTACAGAAGCCGGAGTCTAGATTGCCTGCAGCTCGCAAACACGTATTACAAAATGGAGCCATTACGGCAACATCAGGCTGCAAATGAATTTGAAATTGAGTGGAAAACCATGCATGCGGAGGGTTAGACTCTTAGCTGCCTTGAAGGGAATTCTAGCGAGTAAAATATGCACGCCCTAAAAAAGGGCAAAAGTAAATGAAAGAAGGGGTGACACTTAGACCAATACACTTTCAATTGCCTAGACCAAAAAGATGCAAATCAGGTTTTCACTAAGAAAAATAGTGCCTACAAGTAAAAAAGATCTATATTAATGCTGCTACAGGAGTACATTCAATCCCCACAGAATTGACTGAAAGATCTGGCTTTGGGATTTTTGACCAAAGCAAAATAACAAAACAAAAATGCAACAAAACAAAACTAAAAATAACAACACATCAAAACTAAAATCCTAACAAAAAGGATAAAAACACACCAAATCGCAAAACGCACAAAAAAAAAAGCAAAACTAAACCCAAAATACAAAACTTTAAAAAAAAGGGGGTGATGTTATTGTTATTACAAAACAACAATATTTAAGAGTAATTACAAACTATTTTACCCAATAACCGTGTGTCATGTGTTATTGTACACTTATTAGAGTGTCACACAGTTAACTCATAGCATTCTAATCACAACCCTGTGTCATTTTTATTTTTATTTTTTTTCTTCAATATAAGAAATCCAATGCATTCTGAATGCTGCACAACCCTGGCACACACATGAACACGTGTAGAGTGACTAAGCACAAATATCCGCACTTTTGATGAGTCTTAAAACTCTGCTATTCCCATTAGCTCCATTAAACAAGCTAGGATGATATCAGATGCTGAAGTACAATGCATGTAAAGATGAAAAACACATACATCCACACCCTCATGAGATCAGCTTGCTAGGAGTATCAGTCGGAGCAGAATCAATTATTTACCCAGAACACCAAATATCTCTCTGATAGAACAGAGACAGCAGTGGTGCTTTAAATAATTGAAGCGCGTTCACTCAGATAATGTCACATTCAAGAAAAGACCCTGAGAATTACTCCCTGAGCCCTGTCGTCTACAGCAGGGTTTCCCAACCGGGGTGCCGTCTGTCGAGAGCAGGGGTGCCGTGTAAAAAATCATTTTTTAACATTTTTAAATTGCTAAAATGTTCAAAAAAGCAGCTATTATATAATATCAATTTCTGATGTCGCCAATTATTAGAGATGCACCGAAATTCCGGCTGCCTAAAATTATTTCACCGCTCAGGTTTCACTTTCACGTGGTGTGACGCTCTGCGTATTATCCCGCTCTATGTGTGTGTGCTCCGCTCAGTCGCTCCACTCGTATACCATTCATGCGAATCGGAACAGCAAAGTCCACTCAAAAATTGAGCCGACAGGAAACATCGATGTAGTACAGTATTGTTTCTGTCTGCAATAGCCCTACTGTGTTGTAACATGGTGTGGTATATGGGCATCTCTGGTAACGCTGCCCTCTCATTCATTGATCAGCTAACCGCTATGCTAGCGTGTTTTGATAATAATAGCTTTCTAGGACTAATCATTATTTGGATAATTGGTAAAAAAAATAATTAAATATCTTAACCCTACTGTTAGACATACCTGAAAAACTAAAAAGCAATCTATTTAATTCGAAGGCCTGTCGTTATTTTTTATTTTTGCTATCATTATTAATTTCTTTATTTGTTCGTATTTTATTACTGACTTTTTACTTGTATTTTATCAATCAACGTTTGAATCAAGCTATCTCGTTCTACTGCCCACTTATCCCACTGTAAAATAAAATAAAACACAACTGATTGAAGCAACTTTGCGAGTAGCTAGTTATAATGTTAATAATATATTATTACAATCAGTGTTGGGGGTAACGCATTAAAAGTAACGTGTGTTACGTAATCAGATTACTTTTTTTTTTTCAAGTAACTAGTAAAGTAATGCATTTACTTTTTAATTTACAAGAGAATATTTGAGTTACTTTTTTCAAATAAGTAACGAAAGTTACTTCTTTTTTTCCAATTTATTGATTGACAGCTCTCATGTCCCCATGTTGAGAGAAATCAGAAGAGGTTACTGTAGTTCTAAAATAAATATGAAAATGCATTAATTCATCTCACACACACAAAAAAAACACAGATTCAGTATTCCTCAAAATTAATAAAATCAGTCAAAAGCAACTCAGAATATGACTCAAAGCTGCAATAGTTAAATATGTTAAATAATACAAATATCTTTTATGTATTTAATCCCGTTTTATTAACCAATGTCTTTGCTGCTGGCCTTTGATCCAGTTCAACCGTACTAATAAGGAAAAATTACTCTAGACAACATTTGTGTCTTTTTTTTATTGCTAAAGGGGGTGGGGGGGTGTGGAAATTTCTTTCTTTCTTTCTTCTGCATTCTACTGTACGGGGGTTGTACGTAACTGTGGGTGGGACTTTTCCCTTCCGATCCTGATGCTTATTCATTTCATCTTTTGGGTGTGAAAGGCTTTGTTATATTGGCCAAAAATAGAACTTGTTATTTTAAAAAACAAACAACATGCCCTGTCCAGAGTAAAAAAAGTATGTAACGCATTACTTTCCATAAAAGAACTAAGTAACGTAATTAGTTCTTTTTTTTATGATTACCGCAATTTGTAATGCATTACTTTTTTTAAAAGTACCTTTCCCTCAACCGGTGTTTACATAGTATAAAAGCCTACATAAAATCAGGCATATCATTGTCTCTTAATGAAAATTAGCCTACTGATTGCCGCCATTGATGGACAAAATTTTTTAATAATATTAAAAATATCTATATGACTATGATTATATTCTGCAGTTCTTCCCTGCTGTACCGAATATCTATACTTTTCAAATGATCACATCGAAGTTATAAATTCAAATATTGTTACAAAATTAATTTTGTAGGGTGCCACAAATTTGTTAAAATTTCCAAAGGATGCCGCGACTAAAAAAAGGTTAGAAACACACTGGTCTACCGTAATGATACCACAACGCTCCTCTGAGACCGTGTTTTCATTTAAACTAACACTGACACCAAATAAGTTGGGAAAAACAAATGCAAATGCAAAGGCAAACTAAAATAAAGCGACCAAGTGGTTTTTTCAATTCCAACTGAAGCTAGTGTCAACAAGCAACAAGTGGTTTGAATCAATCTTTGACGTGCATAGCAAACAGCCAAGTCACTATGATTTCAGAAATAACTTTTTCGATACGTTATGGTTTGCAAACCCTTTGAACATTTTTGTCAAAAGTGTTGTTATACCTGATCCAAGTCAATTTGTTTATATTAAATTTGGCATGGTACAATATAATATATATATAACATAAAATAATACTATTATTCATAAAGTCACCAAACTTTATTAAGTTTCGCAAATTCTGTGAAGATTCAGAACTTCGTATTTAAGTTTATTGTAGTTTGCCTGTACAACAACAATATTTCAGTCCTTTCATTGCATTTACATTTGATCAGCAGACACTGAATCATTTTGCTAATTATTTGGTTCAGCTGATACAAAATGTCAAACAACTTTCTTCAAACTTTTGACACACACACACGTCTGGTTAGCTATCCTTGTGACTCTCCATAGGCGTAATGGTTTTTTCTACTGTACATACCCTATATTCTATTGCCCTACACCAACCCTAACCCCTAACCTACCCCTCACAGGAAACTTTCTGCATTTTTAGATTTTCAAAAAACTTCATTCTGTATAATTTATTAGCTTGTTTACCTGTGGGGACCACAATTTAGGTCCCCACAGTGACACGAGTCCACATGAGTCTGTGTGTAGTCAGGTTTAAGTCCCCACCAGGATATATAAACCAGTACACACACACACACACACACAGCAAACATTTAATTTTGTAGTCATTAGGGCCTTTCGCACCGCAGGAACCTTTTCATAGTACCAGAACTAATTGTGGAACTACCCACTTTTCGGCGTGTTCGCACCGCCGGAACTGGGTGTGATTTTAGTTCTGGACTGCCTTTTTCGAGAACCAAATTAGCTCCTACTCCGTAGCAGGGTCTAACCAGCACAACTGGTACTAATCGTGACGTAAGTAGACATTGATTTGCCAAACACGTACGGAAACGCCCTCACCCGCCATGATTTAAAACGCTTGTGTAAACATACTGTAAGCATGTCAACTTATTTCGCAAGTATGGAGAACAGCGATAGATGGACAAATGCTTAAGTGCAGGCACTTGTAGCAAATGTAGCACTGCCAGTTGTCGTTGGAGATTCTTAGTCCTCCTTTCCGTTCTTTCAATCGCTTTACGTATATGTCGACTTTCCATGTCCACTGTGAAACCCGCGAGACACAACAAAAACACAGCTCCGATCACAGCATCCTCCATCCTCCTGTTGTTAATGTTGTTCTTCTTTGTTTCTGTTGTTGAACGCCACGCACAAATGCGCTGTCGACCGGCTTACTTCACTTCTTAGTACACACTGTCGGTGCGAATGCAACCCTTTAAATGGTACTGGGAAATAGTTTGCACAAAATCGTCCCAGTACTTTAGTACCGTACGTTTAGTTCTGGAACTAAAGCGGTGCGAAAGGGCCTATTGAGCATTAAGTGTGTTTCTGTGAGAAAAGACATCCGACCAGCAGATGGCGATATGCTGTTAACACACTGTAAGAAAAAAAATCAGCAGAAAAGTTAAGTCTGTTAAGTTTATGGACATTTCCATTACCTGTAAAGCACAATGCATATTTCAAAATATAAGTAAAACGAAATCAATACGGAAAATCTGCAATTTCAGGCCCCCAAAATGATGTTGTCATGTAAATGAACGGCCACTTTTAGTTGAAAATGCTGTTGTGTAAACACCCCCTAAAAGTAAACTGAAATGTAAATTGTAAAGTGTAAAAAAAAAAAAAAACTTATTTGAAAGTGCAACAATAAAAAAAGCTCACAACTGAAAAACTCTTGAGCCATCGAGCTAGCAGGCTAGCAGGGAGGAGTTGCTGTTGGTTTTTTTTGTGCCAAAGGATGTAGCATTATCATTAAAGCTGTTTTTCCAGTCAACTTAACTCAAAGTAGAACTAGGGATACACTACAACCCTCAACCCGCGTTTGAAGCACTTTTCAAACTTATTCTGACAACCGGTAATTTATTTTTTCACTAGCTTGAGTTCTTTAATCTGGGACTCCTTTCCTGTTCAAGAAAGGTCCAAAACAAAGTTACGAGTGAACCAGCCCCCAAATCAAGTCCCCACACTTGATTTGTCAAGCTACAGTTCTCTTTAAAGAGCAATCTCTACCTCTGAGCGAATCTGATCTTGTATCATCTGCTATCATTGTATGCAGTAGAGCAAAATTTGGGGGTTAGTGGCTAGCAAGCAGTCATGAAGTTAGGCCGTTTAGGGTCATTCGGAAATTGTCGGCTGAGAGATTGAGAAACTCTAACTACAGCAGTCCTGACACTGGTACAACAGAAGTCAATTACTTGTCCCTCAGCGACAGATTGCCTCCGCTTTTCCGAAGCGTAAACACCGCGAGGTTCCCAGATTTGACTGATTAGTCTCGCTACATATTTTAAATATAAACTACTTAGAATGTACACAAGATGATGAAAAAAAACTCGCCAGGCTTCAATCCAGCAGGGACAGACTGACAGCATATATGTCCCTGAACTCATTTAGTTCAAGTGTTTGTTGACTACTGTAGCTCGTGTTAGTTCGGTGTTAGCGAAGACACATTTCAGCAGATCTGAAGCATGTCGTTTCTGTGCCACCAAATGAAGATGAACGAATGACTGTTTATAAACATGTTTCCTGTTTATAAACACTCCCCCCATCTTTCATTGGTCAGACAGACAGACAGCCATGCCCAAAACTCACACTATTGGTTGAGCCACTGTTGCTATGCTGGCCTGGTTGAGCCTCTCAAACAAACATCATTTTGGGACAGTGTTTTTGGGGGGAAATCAACTGTCAAATGTGAGTATTTCAAATTTTCAAAAATTATTTTAACATCAAGAAATAGCACACATTAGCTTTAAGGAACAAAAAGATACACAATAATAGAAAGTCGACATAAAAGTGTTTAGCAGGGTTGTCGACTGATTAATATTAAAGGGGTCATGATGCGATTTCAAGTTTTCCTTTCTCTTTGGAGTGTTACAAGCTGATTGTGCATAGATAAGATCCCTGAAGTTGCAAAGACTGAAGTCTCAAAACCAAAGAGATATTCTTTATCAAAGTTAAGACTTGTTCTAACATGCCCCCACATATCTACCTCACTATGTGGAAATATTAGCATAATGCCACCCAAATGTTCACGCAAAGAAAGGCGTGGTTTCAGTAACCGCAGTTAGTGTTGAAGCAGCCATGTCAGGGAGATGCTGTGTGTTTCTAGGCGAAAGCAAAAGCACTTTATTTGGCCTTCCGAAAGTAGATGCATTTAGGAATCTTTAAGATTGCTTACAACAACAGCAATGCATTTTATGGACGACCGTTTCGTGAACCGTTTCGTGAAGGTAATTCTGACTTTGCTATGACAATCTGTCACTTCTGAATCAGCTACTGTTTTGTAACTAGTTTAAGTATTTGCTATTGACTGTTCAATGCGGAGTTTTGCGCATCGTGTGTGTGTTGTGTGTGTGTTGTGTGTGCGCTGCGTGCGTGCGTGCGCAAGAGCGAGAGAGAGAGAGTGAGAGGGGGGGTCACATCACAGTGGAGTCAGCTGTCTTAACCGTGGCTTGTGTACTGCAAACACATACCTGCTTAATCACTGTGTCTGTCACGCGACTCTGTTCCCCTTTCGGCTCTGTCTTTACATTTATTTGAAAGATGAAGCTCGCGATTATGGTAAGGGGCGTTACATTTCCCGACGAGTGCTTGCGGTGTTCGGCCAATCACAATGTACTGGGTCAGCTGGCCAATCAGAGCAGTCTGTGCTTGTCGGAAGGAGGGGCTTTGTAAAAAACGAAGTGTTTGAGAGAGGCGGGGCATAGAGGACCTCAATAATGTACAGTATTTGAAAAATTGTTTTTTTTTTTACATTAAAGCATGTCAACATATTCTTTTACAACAAATACACAAAATAATGCTCTTAAAAAAGCATCATCTGACCCCCCTTTAAGCTGGAATTAGCTTCTATTCTCTTAAACGGGACAGTCTCTTTCTCTCTCTCTCTCTCTCCCTGTCTCTCCCTCTCTCTCTATATATATATATATATATACAGTAGTGGGTACGGAAAGTATTCAGACTCTCTTAAATTTTTCACTCTTTGTTATTTGCAGCCCTTTGCTAAAATCATTTAAGTTCTTTTTTTTCTTCATTAATGTACACACAGCACCCCATTTTGACAGAAAAACACAGAATTTTTGAAATTTTTGCAGATTTATTAAAAAGAAAAACTGAAATATCACATGGTCCTAAGTATTCAGATCCTTTGCTGTGACACTCATACATTTAACTCAGGTGCTGTCCATTTCTTCTGATCATCCTTTAGATGGTTCTACACCGTCATTTGAGTCCAGCTGTGTTTGATTATACTGATTGGACTTGATTAGGAAAGCCACGCATTTGTCTATATAAGACCTTACAGCTCACCGTGCATGTCAGAGCAAATGAGAATCATTAGGTCAAAGGAACTGCCTGAAGAGCTCAGAGACAGAATTGTGGCAAGGCACAGATCTGGCCAAGGTTAAAAAAAAATTTCTGCTGCACTTAAGTTTCCCAAGAGCACAGTGGCCTCCATTCCTTAAATGGAAGACGTTTGGGATGACCAGAACCCTTCCTATAGCTGGCCGTCCGGCCAAAAACTCTGAGCTATCGGGGGAGAAGAGCCTTGGTGAGAGAGGTAAAGAGAACCCAAAGATCACTGTGGCTGAGCTCCAGAGATGGAGTCGGGAGATGGGATAAAGTTGTAGAAAGTCAACTATCACTGCAGCCCTCCGCCAGTCGGGGCTTTAGGGCAGAGTGGCCCGACGGAAGCCGCTCCTTAGTGCAAGACACATGAAAAACACCTGAAGGACTCCAAGATGATGAGAAATAAGATTATCTGGTCTGATGAAACCAAGATAGAACTTTTTGGCCTTAAGTCTAAGCGGTATGTGTGGAGAAAACCAGGCACTGCCAGCACCTGTCCAATACGTCCCAACAGTGAGCATGTGGGTGGCAGCATCATGCTGTGGGGGTGTTTTTTCAGCTGCAGGGACAGGACGACTGGTTGCAATTGAGGTGAAAGATGAATGCGGCCAAGTACAGTGATATCCTGGATGAAAACCTTCTCCATAGTGCTCAGGACCTCAGACTGGGCCGAAGGTTTTACCTTCCAACAAGACAATGACCCTAGCACACAGCTAAAATAACGAAGGAGTGCTTCACAACAACTCTGTGACTGTTCTTTAATGGCCCAGCCAGAGCCCTGACTTATACCCAATTGAGCATCTCTGGAGAGACTAAAAATGGCTGTCCACCAACGTTTCCCATCCAACCTGACAGAACTGGAGAGGATTTGCAAGGAGGAATGGCAGAGGATCCCAAATCCAGGTGTGAATAACTTGTTGCATCTTTCCCAAAAAGACTCATGGCTGTGTTAGATCAAAAGGGTGCTTCTACTTAATACTGAGCAAAGGGTCTGAATACTAGGACCAGGTGATATTTCAGTTTTTCTTTTTTAATAATCTGCAAAAAGTCAACCATTCTGTGTTTTTCTGTCAATATGGGGTGCTGTGTGTACATTAATGAGTTAAAAAAATTTACTTAAATGATTTTAGCAAATGGCTCTGAATATACCAAAGAGTGAAAATTTAAGGGGGTCTGAATACTTCCGTACCCACTGTTATATGAAGAGTTAATTTGCAAAAACAGATAACTCTTTTCAAAAATCATGTTTTTTCATTGTGCATTCCAATAAATCTCAATCAAACTGCAGTTATAAATATAGATCTCTTCTTAATATATATATGCACACACACACACACACACACACACACACACACACGCACATTTATTTATGTTGCCTCGTTGCTACAATGATCAGCAGCTTATAGATATGCTAATGGACCCTATTATTTGCATGCATTTTTTAAATATGGCATTGCCACTCAGAAATGTTAAAATCCCTTTGAATGAAACAACTACTGTATCATTATTGCCATACTTCGCACATATGAAAAATTTCCTCACCCTGAAGTTATTTCAGTTCATGAGAGTTTATGAGAGATGTAGCAATGCTTGATTCATGAATAAACCGTTTTTGAGTCCCAATTCACAAAACCAATCTGAATAATTCATTCAGGAATTCATTCGAGTTGAGATCTTGTCACAGCTGTTAACCACCAACTGAGGAGAAATATTATAAGTTAATCATGACTTAAATTGCAGTCTTTTCCCTCACAGTAAGCTATTATATGAAGACTACAGTACATACTGTATGGTGCGAGTCATATGAAGTACTTTATGCCGCTTTTGTTTTTTCAGTTTTCATTTTTTAAGTAAGTTTCCTTAAACACTTGAATACATGTGAACAGTATTTTCACCAAATATGATGAATTAATAATTAATAAAAAAACTGAACTGAGCTGGACGATGCCATCACTGAATCACAGTGAACTGACTTTGATAAACTGACAGTTTTCTATTGTCCTCTTGCATTATCAGCACACGTCTTTCCTGTTTAACACTGTAAAGCTGCTTTGACACAATCTGTATTGTATAAAGCGCTATGCAAATAAAGGTAAATTGACTTGACTTGTGGTATGTCACAGTACAACTAGGAAGTGCTACTATTCAAAATCATTTTCTGTAACCCAGCTAATGAAGTTAAATAAAATTCAATGAAACAAAAATAAAATATTACACTAAACAAAACTTGAATCTATAATTGCTAAAACTAAAATAAAGATTGAATTTTGTTTACATAAAATTACTAACACATAAACAAAAATTATAATGAAAACTGAAAACATAAAAATAAAAGCTAATTCAAAATATTAATAAATACATATATGTATAATACTAACGCGGTTTTCTACATGTTGTTCCACGTCATGTGATGTTTGCAGGAATGTGAGTTATTCTTAATAATACAATTCTTAATATGTTTCTTAAAATAATCATATAGATACATGCTTTAAAAATAAAATAGTAATCATTTGGTTTGGAATGACATTAAGGTGAGTAAATGAACTTGTGATTTACAGTATTTCAACAAATATACCCTAAACCATCTTCAAATCAGAAATCACAAGTAGCACATTAAATACAAAAATGCACAGTCTAAACACACTGTATTTTGCACATCTAACACACTTCCATCCTAAAGTCGGGTTACCAGGCTGTGCTCGACCTTTAGAACTGCGATGGTTTGTCCCATGGCTGCTGTTCTCTTCTCAAATTCTCATTTTTTCATGCTTGGCCGGATCGCTCAGGTTCATGCCCCAGTGTGCTGGGAGTGCCGTGGCTGAACGGAAAGCTGGTTCAGAGTGTATTTAGCGATGCAGAGAGGAGGTGAAGATGGGCCCTCATTATTCCCAGAGCCTCCTTCTCTTATCGGGCCCAGCCAGGCTTTTGCTTCCCTTCCCTGCATTTGAACTGTGTGTCAAGCACAATTGTCAATAAATCATTTCGTTGGGCAGGCCAGCGTCATAGGTGGGGTGACAACAATTCACGTTAATAATGTTAACCTGAGGGTAAAAGGAAGTCCTAGTGTTTGCTCGGCGGAGAACATCCCGCAAAATAGACAGGTAAATAATAATATTAAATGAATATGTGAATGACAGGCGATAACTGGGTGCATTCCCAGCCGAAGTGAGAAAAAAAAAAAATCACACAACCTTGACAGAGGACTCCAAATATTCTGAATTGCCCAGCATACAATACACTTGCCAATGGCTACACAGTAAGACAGAATGCTTTTGCATCACATTAAATTTTTTTTTCAATGGATGTTTTAACCATAACAAAAAAACATGTTCCTTACACCCTGAATACATATAAGTGTGCATAGTCACAGTAAAAAAAAAAAGAGTACTTTATACTAATGTGATGAATTACTAATTAAGAAAATATCTATAGGTGGTTTTCCATAATTTAATTTAATTTAATTTAATTTAATTTAATTCAATGCATTTGTTTGTTTGTTTGTTTGTTTGAATGTTGTTGTGATGTTATTGTTATTTTATTTGTATTGTTAAATAAAGCTAAAGATAAACAATTAAAAAATCATTTTTTGGGGTCATGTGAAGTCAAGCGAATAAAATAGAATCTAAATTTACATGAACCAAAATTTATAAATAATACATTTCTGAAGAACACTTTTCATTAGAAATTTTGGCATAGAAAAACTGAAATAGTATTTCTTGAAAAATGTCCTCCAAAAAAATACAACTTTGAATTTACAAAATGTACCTTCACATTGAATTTACAGTTTTACTAAATTACTAAACTAAAATAAAAATAAAAAGATAAATTATTTAAAACAATAAAATTGACTAAAGCAGCATAACAAATGTATACAACACCTAAAATTAAAGTGGACACTCAAAACAAAAGGTAATTCACTATATACTGTTATATATATATAGAATATAGATTATAATATAGATATATATATATATAGGCATATAATAATAGTTATAACACTTCAACTGCTTTAAAAAACAAAAATAAGTTTTGGCCTATTTACTTGAAAGAATAACAAAACTTGCCCATGCAATACTCACCACCACATTGCAAGGTGATAGGGCGATTGCCTCCGATGTTGCATTGGTGTTTAAGTAATTTTAAATTGTTTGCTATGTGGTTTCTAGTGCAATTCCGGTCTCTAGTATATGGCATCACACCTTTAATGTAATCTCTGTGGAAATTGTGAAGTTGAATGATCAGAGGTATCATTTGATATCAAACCAGTACTGGTCAGTTTAGTTATGACTATCAACTAGGAAGTGTCCTATTAAACCGGCCTATTAAACCATTGCACATTATATATTATCATTCTAATATCATATATTTATATGTGTTATCCATGCATTTCTTTGTATTTTTTATACACCGTACAGCATATATTTATGAATCTTAAAATATAAAATATATAAAACCTTTATTTGACCCTCTAACTCTTAACACTTTCTATTCTAATTTAATTCTACTTTATTTATCTTTTTTTATTTAAATTCTCCTTTATCTATACTTTTTTTTTATTAAAAAAAACACTAGCTTTCTATTTTTTCTATTCTATCTACTTGTTCTACTTTGTGTGTGTGTCTGTGTATAATATACACACACACACACACACACACACACCTTGCTTATGTGTACTGCGTTAGGCTAACCGAGACTTGTCATTTGCACTTATATATTGTTGCTCTTTTTGTTAGTTTTGACTGCTTTTATTGTCCTCATTTGTAAGTCTGCTAAATGACTAAATGTAAATGTAAAATGTGTCATTATTTGTACTGCATATCATGTCTTTAAAATACTGCTGCAATCTTGCAGTCAAAAAACTCACAAAACAGTCAACTATTCCCACTCCAAACAAACCGTCTCCAGCCATAGAGATATTGTGTGTAGTAACTTGCACACAATAGAGGTTTCAGAGTGTTTTCCGCAAGGTGCCAAGCAGTCTCTCTAGTTGCTTAGAAACCAAGAATTAAAGCTCTCTCACTTGCTTTCTTTCTCTTTCCTCCACTCATACACTGCATGCATAAATGCGTCCACTGCGGCACATTTGTGGTCAAGGTTTTCAACTTTGACTCTGTACGATTCTGACAGCCGTCGATTCTGGAAACATATACGGGACTCATCTATTCACTACATGTGGCGAACTAGCGTAGTTAGCGTTGCGCTAATGTTCGCACATCTGGGGGGAAGGGGCGAGAGTAATTAGTTTGATATCTGCTCCCCACCCAAAGCAATTTTCCGGCCTGCCTTCATGGTGCAGTTCATAATTTGGACTTTGGGGGCCACCGTACTCTATCCCGTTTGCTTGTAATTAAGCTCAGCGTGGCAATCTTAATGAATTTAATGACTCTGTTGCTATGGATACTAGATAAGATGCAACTCTTTAGCCTTCAGTGTGGTTGGTTTCTTCAGTTCTTCATCAGCTCACCTCCTCCTCTTCCTCCTCCTCATAACACTTAGCGATAAATGGGATGCAGATCCGTTTGAATGTGGGAGACGGTGTAACAATGCTAATTACGTTACACCGGTTGTAAAATTTAAAAATGACAAATGGTAATATATATATAAACTAGTCGGTGTGTATATATATATATATCTATATATATTAGTATATTAAACCACACATCGGGTTCAGACTGCGACCAAATTGTTGCATTTTGCAACCATTTTTTCTGCCTGTGCGACTAATTTTTGTGAGCGGTCGCACTGGTGCGACCACCGCGTTGTCCAACTCATAAGCGCTGCCATTTCTGTTGCATTTGAGAAACATCAAACGGCAAATGAAACGAAAGCAAAACTAAACCGTTTATCAGCTCAGACTGAATAAAACACACTTGTCCGATCTCAGAACAGCTTTACTCGGGAGCCAAAGTTGATTTTGTGACACTGTTACTGAACAGATGCAACAGTGCTGCGAGATCCAGTGAGAAGCTTTTGAATTCGCCGCACAATGATAAGGTTGCTGCGAGATCTAGTGAGAATCATTCAAATTCTGCACAGAATTCTCTGTTATAAACAGCGCTGACATACGTCAGGAAACCAGAAGAGGTAACGCTAACTGGAACCATGGTGTTGTGGTAGAAATAGTCGAATGCATTACATCATTCATTTCAGGGTTTGTACAACCTTTTGAGAGAGAAATTCAAGCACTTTTCAATGACTTTCAAGCATTTCACACAACTATTTCCAGCACTTTAAAGCTACGTCCACACGAAGCCAGAGCTTTCCCTATCCAATCTTTTTTTCCCCCTCGTCTCAAGAAATATCTGCGTCCACACGAAACCACAAAACTGACACAAAACGCTGTAGTATACATGCCAGACCAATATGTGGCGCTGTAATTCTGCCACAGAGATACACTAAAAACGGAGAAGAAGACTAGGACTATGTGCATAAACCTTGCGCGCGGTATACAAACGAACATGGAACAAAACATTTATTAAACCCCCCCTACATGTTTTATGAAGTTAATAAAAGAAATCGCTCTGTGTTTGTTCATGTTTTTGTTGCTGTTATGTGACTTAGCGGTGTCTGACTAGGGGCGAGACGTGGGCTGCTGACGTCATCGTTTCAGAAAATATACTGATTCGCTGTACACACGAAAACACAAGGGTGGCGTTTTCAGATTTATCCACTCTGGGACCCGGTTTCAAAAAATATCAGTTTCACTCTCCCAAAACGCCGGATCCGTGTGGACGAACCACCTATATGATATACAAAATGTATGTGTATACAGCTAAAACGCTGTCTCCGTTTGGACGGTGCTAAAACTCTAAATGATCGAGTTTTTGAATGTTATTTAATGGGATTGACAAAATATACTTGTGGTGCGTACCAGTAGATGGCAGCATAGGAGCACTTATTGGCTTATTAGTCATTCATTTCTAATTTTTCTCTATATTTTGAAATTATAAAATCACTATTATAAAATATCAAATCATCAAGAAATCAGATGTTGTCAGAATTTTACACTTTGTTTATGAAGTAAGAAAAAGTCACAAAGCGCCTTGCTACTAAGTCACACATAATCACTGAAGTTGGTTAGTTCCATATACTAGAAGAATAATGGTACATTTAATAAGAGTGAATATATACATTTTCTATATAAAAATAGATTTTGCACCTGTTACTGTTGTTAATAAAAGTTAATTTTGTATGCATCTTAACTCAAGCTAGTGCTTTACTGTCAGATCTGTATAAACAATAAACAAAAGAAAATTAAACAAGAAATTAACATGTAATATTATTAGTAAGTGCACTTATTAATGCAAAACAATAGTAGTTTTATGATTAAATTATCTATATTTTAATAGTCCCGCACACCACCCCCAGTGCTACCAAATCTGCTACTGGTGCCCCCATCTGTAGAACTTAGTGACGCTGGTGCCACTGCTCTCAAATGTTAGTCTGGAGCCCTTGATATATATATCTATATATATATAATATATATATATATATATAGAATATACTATTATATATATATATATATATATTATCTATATTATATATATGTGTGTGTTGTGTGTGGTGTGTGTGTGTGTGTGTGTGTGTGTGATGTGTGTTTTTAAACCCGGTGGTTCCAAAAATAGTTTTGTAACAAACATTTTAATAAAAAATAATTATATTATTGTAGTGAAACATTTTATTTTAATTTACTCTAATTCGGCCATGAGGCGTAATCACAAATAATATAATATATTATATTAAAGTATTGAGTAAATATAAATATTTAGATGTAAATATGTAAAAGGCCTTTTTTTTTTTTTACAAATATACATCATGGATGTCCTAAAAAACATTTTAAAACTTTTAAATCATTTTAAACTGCATGACTTAAAATGTCATGTAGTGAACCATCAGTAATAGAAATAATTATTACATATTACATTATTAATTACTGTACTTTTAACGAGTAAATATTTTAAAAGGGACAAAATGTTTTACAAACCTACATCATTGATGTTTAAAAACAACACAACTACTTTTATCACATTTTAATCAAAATGCCCTGACATTCACAATGTCATGTTTGTAACCAAGTAATAAAAAAATTAATGAATACATAATTATTTATTAAATATAACATCTTTTTTAAAAAACAATAAAAGTAAAAATTATGTTTTTACAAAACATCATGGTTTTTGAAAAAAACATTTTAGTCAAAAAATTTAATTTAGTGACTTAATGTCATGTGGTCTACCAGCAATAATAAGAAATAAATTTAATATTAAATAAGTAGTTATAAATATAAATTTTGGTTTTTTTATTTTTAAAAAGATAAAAAATGTTTATCATGGATGTTTTGAAAAACTTTTTTTTTTAATTAAAAAAAGCGTTTTAATTATTGACTCTGAAAATGTCACATGGTGTAACCAGAGATTAATGACCTTGTTGCTATGAATACTAGACGAGATCAGACTTCGTTGTGGTTGATTTCTTCAGATCTTCATCAGTTCACCTCCTACTCCTCCTCCTCAACACACTCAGCGATAAACGAGATGCAGATTTGTTCAAGTGTGGGAAGCGGTGTGACAATGTTAATTACACTACACCAGTTGCGCTAATGAGAGGTGTGGCAATACTCAGCATCTTTATGAGTGTGCAAAACTGTCCGCCACAGTAATTGTCTCTGGCTTGTCACACACTGCTTTCTCAACACTGCCTGCTTGACAGTTCGCATTGCACATTTGATCTGACACCCTGCTCCAGAGCTTCCTTGTTCAAGTGTTTGCTGCGATAATTAACTGCAGAGGAGGAAGAACCCTCTTTTAGTAGGTCCCTCGACACACGGGTGCCACTGAATACATATGCAGAGCATATTAGCGCCGCAACAAGGCGTGATTGAAGGGGCGTGACTATCGAAATGTCTTATGATAGTTTATTCATGAATCTCTGTTCTTTTGCTTAATGAGCACTAGCTTAATGGATCCAGTTATGAAACAGGAATTAGCGTCTTTCATTTATTCTCGGCTCATGCTGGTTTGGGTTTTGAATGCTGGAGGCCATGTCTGAAGTGATAGATGCTCATTGTCCTTTTGCTAGGAGCCTGCAGTTTTTGTTAGACACTGAGGTCTAAAGCTAATTTAATAAACTGATATTTTATTCAACAAAAAGTTTCACAAGAACAGGGCACTAACGACAGCAAAGGGAAAGACAGAAAAAGCTTTGGTCTTAAGGCCTCTAATGACTCTATCTTTATGACTCTACATATGACTTCAATGTCATGTGGTGTAACCAGAAAAAATAATAAATAATATTAAATATTTTATATTTATAATAGAAGATTATTGAGGGTAAAAAAGGAAAAAAACTTGTTTTCTAAACATACATTGGGTATTTACATTTTTATTGTATTTAATGACTCTAAAAAATGATATGGGTGTAACCATAAATTAATTATAAATAATTACTACTTTTATATACAGTATATATATATATATATACACACACACACTCACTCACTCACCCACACCCACACACACACACACAGACACACCCAAACACACTTTTATAATTAATATATCTGTATATATCTGGAAAAGGGGGACAAGGTAAACTTTGTTTACAAACAATGTCCATGAATTTTGAACCTTTAAAAGTATCATAAAATCAGAAGAAAAATATATATATAAAAATAATGTTTGTATAACTATAACATTATTTTAAAAAAAGGTTACAATTGTTTTAACAATAAACAATGGATGTTAACAAATACTCTTATTTTAATCAAACTTTTTTAATTTCTTTACTCTAAGGGCATGGTGGTATAACCATCAAGAATTAGACAACTTTGTCAAATGACAAAAGTTTTTCAAATAAACAAATAAAGTATATCTATATATATATATATATATATACTATATATAACTGTATAACTGACCAGGCATCTGATTTAAATAATAAAAATACACATATTTCCAAAGTAGCCATATAATAAGCAGGATAAAGTACGGGTAGGATAATGGATAATGCAACGTCATTAGTGTTCACGTCAGAGTCTGGATCACCCTGCCAGAGTTTAATTTGCAATAATGACCAACTGACTTAGATGACATTAACTATTAGACAACAATGGAGGAGAAAATGCGATGACAAAAGATATTCGGTGTGACTCACAGCCCAATAAAGTGCAAGTGTAATCCCTCAAGTGACAGAAGACGCACTGGCTCTGTCCCCAAGACAGACATAATTAGCTCATCGGCTATAGGCTCAATTCTCCCAGACTAATCAAAGTTTGAAACTCCGGGGAAGTGCATAATTATACCCTGTTGGTATTAGGGAAAGTATCCAATGATAAGCTAATTAAAAATGAAGAATGGGTGAGCAGTTTTGTTTTCAAACAATGCTCCTTTATATGTCACGCTTGATGCTCAATTTGTGTAAATACCGTCCTATAATTCAGTGTGAATTGAATGAAGTCTACCGAGCCTTTGTTTCCTATGTTTTCATCTTGGATTGCCGGCCCTTATTCAGTCTATTGTGACGAAGGTTGGCACAACAGCAGGCAGTGAATACATCAATCCGCTATTCTTGCACACAATCAACTCAATGCAGAGTTGTCTAGCTTGTAGGTTGGCGTTAGCAAACTTTGAATATCCCCAACATATATGTAGCTACATAGTGTATTGCATAAATTGTTTTATTAGTTTTCTTCTGTTATAATAATTCAAAATTCAACATGAATTTTAAATCATGCTAGTGTGTTGGTTTAAGTGGAAATTGCCATTTTTGTCATGTCAGTATGTGTGTTTTAACATAAAAGTATAAGGTTTTTCAAATAATTTAAATATACACTTGCATTCAAAAGTTTGGAGTCTGTAAGATTTTTTTTATGTTTTCGAAAGAAGTCTTTCTGCTCACCAATGCTGCAATTATTTGATTTTAAAAAATCCAGTAAAAACAGTAATATTGTTAAATAATATTCCCGTTGAAAATAACTGTTTTATATATTAAAATATATCACCTATAAATTAAAATAGAAATATTATTATTAATATATTCAAATATATTTATTTTTATGATGCGCAGCTAATTTTCTAAGCCATGTGTCACTCATCCTTCAGAATTATCCAATATTCTAATGTTTGCTCAATAACATTTCTCTTCTCTTCTTCTCTTAGTCTTCTTCTTACAATTTTGAAAACAGTTATTATTATTATTGTGTGTGTGTGCGCCGTGTGTTGTGTTTGTGTGTTGTGTGTGTGTGTGTGTGTGTTTGTGGGGTGGTTTTTGTGAAAACATGTGTAAGGAAACTTAATGAAATATTGACATGAACAATTTAATTGAAATTGAAATATTTTGAATCATTAAATGTCCTTGCGGTCACCTTTGATCAATGTGTCTTTGCTAAATAAACGTATTCAATATTAACAATAAATAAATAAATACATGAATAAATAATCCCCCAAATTTTGAATGATATGTATCTATATATGTGTATATACTGTATATGTGTATATATACACACACACCGATAAATTAAACACTTCATTTGTCTTGTCCTCAATTTTAGCTTTGTAAACTTCCTTGAACGAAACATGAAAAGTATTAGCAATGGTTTTCAAATCTGGATATTTTGTGAATTACTGGGCTTATCTTACTTTAAAAAAAAGTGGTCCTCTTGATAAAATTACTTAAAAAAAGTTTAATAACATCAAGACGGTAATAAAAAGCATATCAAAGATTTCTCGGAAGATCCCTCACTGTGAAATGACTAACTTTTGCTCATTTGCATCCTGTTATTAACATTTTCTTAAGTAATAATTAAAGTAGATGTGCCTGAGCTTGACTAATGCTGCTGAGATCTGGTATAACCATTTATAGAAATACTGGACTCACTTTATATTAAGTGTCTTTTACTACTATATACTTACAGTTAAATGAATCAATAGATGCACTGTACTTATTGCATATATTCGTGTTTTTATATTGCATTAATAACAAACAAACAAATAAATAAATAAATAATGCATGTAGTTACTAACGTAACTAATTTGGTTTGGTTTAACTCACCCCTAAACTCAAATCACCAAACCTGTCCCTAAACTTAACTGTAGCAACCATAGCAATAAGTGTGTTTAGCAATTCAGCATGAACAGAATAGGTACACTGTACCTAACAATTAATTTATTTTGACAGTTCATAGTATTTAAATACACCTAATATAAAATATAATCTGAAATGCTTGCTTAAATTACAACACAAACAATTATTTTTTTTTGAACTATCAAGTTCAAATACTGCATAACATGCCCAGCTGGTTCTGTACATGGACATGAAAATGTCTATAAAATCTAAAAAGTGACATTTTATTAAGTGAAGGATGTGCGACCACATCCCAAAGGCCAAGGTCTCTGGAAGCATCTGTGTGACTTTTCACGCCGCCTCTCATCTGACTCATCAAGGCAAAGGTAATGACTGAAACACTGCATAAGATCAACACTCAAGCCCCACCTAAAGTCAAATCTCATTGGTCCAAAATCTCGCACATGACCAAATATCTTCCAATCAGCTGTGATTGCTTCACGTCATGCAGCAGACACGTTGGTGGAAACATGTCATACAGCACCTGTGAGGAATAAGAAAGGTATCCAAGAAAATCTGCTCATTTGTCACTTATTTCTGCACTCACTGACTCATCCGTCATATTACATCATGAAATCTTGTGACCAAAAAGAATAAGGTGTGTGCCAATCCGCAGGTAAAAAAGTTCAGTGACATAAAAACTGTGATGCACTAAAGCTGTTTGCAAAAGCAAGCCAGCCTGTTTTAAAATTCAGAGCTTTTTACGAAAATGCAAATCCTAGACAAATCAAGAATGCGTAATGCCATTAAATATTAATTCCTCTGCAGCACGCAAAAAAACACATTAGAGCTCTTTTCCATGGCACATCCTGATGAATTCAATAAGAACCAACTGCACTGTAATTCTGGAATGGATTCAACTCAGGCTTTTATCGCAGACCCACTAAGGAAGAAGGATAAACCCAACAACCCGCTGTTGTCTCCTGCTAGCATCCGATAAGAGTCGGTAGGTGTGCATTCAGTATCAGCGTTCCCAGTACAGCTCATTGCAACATGACCTTTCATGGCTGTCTGTACCCAGAGAGTGAAGAAAAAATATAACTTGATGCTTTCTGAAATGATGCCAAAAGCAGGGACGCTTTCGCAGTGAGAAAACAGTGAGTAGAGACGCAGAATCCCTGCAGCTCCGGTCCTATAGGACCGTTTGTGGGACTTTCTCTTAGTTTCTTCAATGCTCTCTGTGGGGAGAGCCAAGGATGAGGCATAAATGTCATTTGCTTCGAAAGACGTAGGCGAACCTTGGAGACAGATGCTCATCTGTGACTCAGAGGAGCTATTGTGGCGCTAACAAGCTTCAGTACTCAAGGGGGCGATAGAGCTGCTTTCAAATGTCATTAAACTGAATGTAAACATGTAGAAATACATGGAATATGTGGGAACGAAAAAAATAAATAAACAGTTGCTCTCTGCCATGACAATAGAGGAAACAGACCATAGAAGCAGACGGTTTATGCAAACAGCTGTTATAGCATTCCTTGTAGCAATGCTAAAAATGCAATTAGCGCAAATTGTCCACCCTTTAGCAAATTTTAAAACATTAATGGATAATTCAGAATGTTTTCTTTCACTAAGCCAGCTTGCCTATTCTCAATTTTGGAAACATTCCCACATCATAGCATGCTAACAGCTAAAATACGTTAACGTAAGATGTTTTCTGAGCTTAAAATAAAAATAAAGTGTTGAGAATAAGCAACAAGGTGCTAAAAGAGCCACACAAGTTCTTGGTGCATTAAAAAACTCACAATCGTTTGAGAAAGATCATCATCTGTGAATCAGGGGAGTTATTGTGGCACTAACGAGCCTCAGTACTCAAGGGGGCATTGTCTTTCAATGAGTGTCTTCAAATGGTGTTAAACCTAATGTAAACATACACATAAAAAAATATATTTTCCTCAAACTCTTGCTCTCTGCCATGACAATAAAGAAAACTAATCATAGAAGCAAATTGTTAATGCTAACAGCCGTGATAGCGTTCTTTGGGGTAGTGCTAAGAATGCAATGCATTTCTGGATAATTCAGAATGTTTTCTGTCACTTTGACATAAAAAAATAAGCTATCTTGTCTTCATTTTAGAAACATTCTCAAAGTGCAGCATGCTAACAGCTAACACATGCTAATGTGAGATGTTTTTATAAAAAGCACAGAACAAAAAGAAAATGTCAAGAACACATGACACTGCACAGCAAATTGTGTGATTTCTTTCCCCAAACCAGTTAAGCCGATTCCAGCCGATTCTAAAGATTTCATCTGGTCAAAAAATGTGTGACAAAATGTTGACAAAAAAAAAGAAAAGTACTTCAATTTTTTTTTTTGAAGAAGATAAATCTAGAAGGAATATGATTTGCTCAATAATCCAATCATTGAGAGCTGCAGGGATTAATAAATATAATGTTTGAGTCTTATTATGAGTCTACTCCACCAAGCTACTGTTATATCTTATTATGAGTCTACTCCACCAAGCTACTGTTATAAGCATGAGCCCTGTCAGACTGGTCGTGGCGGCGGTGTTGCAACAATATATAGTGATATTCTCAATGTTACTCCTTTTATAAGAATGCTAAGGTCGAGATTTAACATTCACGTTGATAATACAGAAATCAATGCCTTAGGACTTGCGTTTACTGACCTAATAACTCTTTTGCGGAGTCAAGCACACATGTACACCCACGAAAGAAAAGAAAGGGGGTGGGAGCCAATCATCGTTTAATCATATGCATATTTAATGAGTATGCATGGAATCGAGTCATACTGATATAGAGTATCGGGTACCTCCAACTGATGAATGTTACTGCCATGGGTTCCTTGTATTCGGCATGTCTGCAATATTACTGAAGGGGGTCGATATGGCTCCGCGTTAACTCGGCCGGGGCAAGAACTATTTGTTCTCAATCCTCCAAGACAGTTCACAAATACCTGCCTATTTATCTCAACTGATTCTGGGGACCATAAATCACTGCACTAATGAAATTACTACAACATGGGTACTGAACAGATTTTTTTTTTTTTCTCTAATACATTAGAATCTGTTGCCCCCATCAAACTGAAAAAGATTAGAGAAAAACATACAACAGTGCGCCATGGTACAACAGTAATACCCATTCTCTCAAGAAAAAAACTTGTAGTCTTGAGTGCAAATGGGGAAAAACTAACTTGGAAGTTTTTAGAATTGCGTATATGTCCAGCTATAGACAGGCTCTAAAAGCTTCCAGGGCCGAGTATATCCACAAACTCATAGGAAATAACCAAAACAATCCAAGGTTTTATTTAGCACAGTGGCTAGATTAACAAATAACCAGACTCCACCCGATCTAAATATTCACTTACAGTTTAATAGTAATGACTTTATGATTTTCTTCACTGATAAAATAGATAACATCATAATTACAATAGCAAATGTAGATTCTACAGCTTATAATACTTTAGCTTCATTCATTGCACCAAAAGATAAATTGCAGTGCTTTACAACTATAGGACAGGCAGAGCTAAATAAACTTATCACTGCATATAAACCAACAACATGCCTATTAGATCCTGTACACACTAAATTACTAAAAGAGTTGTTACCTGTATCAGAAGAACCACTTCTCAATATTATTAAATCATTGTTATATATCTAGGTCACATCCAAAAACCCTTCAAGCTAGCAGTTATTAAGCCTTTTATTAAGAAACCACAACTAGATCCAAGTTAACTGGCAAATTACAGACCCATCTCAAATCTTCCGTTTATGTAAACTTTTTTAGAAAATCGTGTCTGTCTGGATCTCTATTATGAAGGCCCCACCATGAGCACATTAACTGCACATTGTAAAAATACAATGACTTACTCTGTTCAGACCTAGTCTGCATCTCATTGCTAGTTGTCTTGATAGATAGCTAGATCATGACATACTCATATATCGATTACAAAACTATACAGGTATCAAAGGGCAGGCTTTAAGATGGTTTAGATACTACCTGTCCGATCGCTACCATTTTGTTCATTTAAATGGGGAGTCCTCTCAATTATCACCAGTAAAATATGGAGTGCCACAAGGGTCTGTCCTAGGTCTTCTGCTATTTTCGATATACATGTTTCTCCTTGGTAATATTATTAGAAAATATGGAATTAGTTTCCATTGTCACGAATTCAGCTCCTGGACTTCTGTTTATTACCAGCCACCACCAGAGGTCACTCTTTCCATTTCATTGACTCTCACACTACACAAACTTTTGCATAGCACCCCGGACTACATTTCCCATCATTCTTTGCACAATTTGCACACTGCCCTGATTGCACTCATTGCACACAGCCGTTTCTAATTACCTCATTCACTATATAACACCCACTAACCACATTTCTCTGCTTGAGTATGTTTTGCCTTGCCTGTTTTTTGCGGTTTCTGATCTTTGCCTGTTTTCTTGGATTTCTCCCTCTCGTCTCGCCCCTTTTGATTCTGTCTGCCGATCGTCGAACTGCTCTAGCCCTAGGACTATTCTTGTGCTTTTGCCCGCCATATACCTGTTTGCCATTGTTTTGACCCTGCCTGTGTACTACGTCTCTTTAATAAAGCCTGCAGATGGATCCACACGTCTCACGTCTCGTCAGCCCCGTTACAGAATACTCGGCCACACAAGGATCTAGCGGCTTTTTCAGTGGACTCTGGCCTGGTATGGACCCAGTCACCGAGCTACTACATCTTCGGCAGGGAGGTCGTTCGATTGAGGAGTATGTTCACCGGTTCTGTGAACTATCTTACCAGGTACCCCTATATGATGAGATTTTCTTTAAAGACTTGTTCCGTTTTGGACTCAATGAACCCAACGAAATCTCGTATGCCCAGAGTGAATGCCACTTAGCTTAAAAATGGGACCCTTTTGACTATGCCTTGCTGACTACTGTTCGCGTTCACCCCGGTTGGTGTCCGCAGGAGAAGGAATCGACCCCATGTCTGGACTGAGGTGTGGCTGAATCCAGAGCAGCTCACAAATGGGCGGCAGTTGCTGAGGCCCTGATCCACAAATGGCGGACACAACCGCATTCTATTCCTAGCCTCAGTTGTTCTTCCTGAGTCTAGTCTAGCCACAGTTGTTCTTCCTGAGTCTAGTCTAGCCACAGTTGTTCTTCCTGAGTCTAGTCAAGCCACAGTTGTTCTTCCTGAGTCTAGTCAAGCCACAGTTGTTCTTCCTGAGTCCAGTCAAGCCACAGTTGTTCTTCCTGAGTCAAGTCAAGCATAGGAAAGACCGTTGTTCTTCCTGATCTAGTCAGCCACAGTTGTTTCTTCCTTAGTTCATCAAGTCCAGTTCTCTCCTGAGTCTAGTCAGGCCACAGTTGTTCTTCCTGAGTCTAGTCAAGTCACAGTTGTTATTCCTGAGTTCAGTCAAGTCCAGTTTGATCGTCCCCCCCCCCATAAAGTCGGTCAGGTTCTCCAGGTTCTTATCATAAGTCAGTTTAGTCACAGCTGATATGCATGAGTTCAGTCAAGTCACGGTTGATCATCATGAGTCTGGTCTAGTCACAGTTGATTGTCACGAGTCAAGTCAAGTCGCAGCTAATCTTTCTGAGTCAAGTCAAGTCGCAGCTAATCTTTCTGAGTCAAGTCAAGTCGCAGCTAATCTTTCTGAGTCAAGTCAAGTCGCAGCTAATCTTTCTGAGTCGAGTCAAGTCGCAGCTAATCTTTCTGAGTCAAGTCAAGTCGCAGCTAATCTTTCTGAGTCAAGTCAAGTCGCAGCTAATCTTCCTGAGTCGAGTCTAGGCACTGTTGATCGTCATGAGTCAAATCGAGTCACAGTTTATTATCCTGAGTCTGGTCACGTCACAGCTGATCATCCAGAGACACGTCACATCACAGCTGATCATCCAGAGTCCCGTCACGGGGTCAACAAGGGGGGGAGAGCTGATCATGCGGAGTCCCGTCACGTCACAGCTGATCAGCCAGAGTCACAGCTGATCATTCTAGTCCCGTCACTTCACAGCTGTTCAATTCTGAGTCCCCGCCTTAACAGCTGATCAGGATGCCAGATCCCGTCATCGTCACAGGCTTGATCATCGCGGAAGTCCCGTCACTTCCACATGAAGCGTGGACAGGCGGATTCCCCGTCCCGTCCACAGCTGAGCATCGGATCCCGTCACGGCACAGCTGATCTTCTAGAGTCTTGTCATGTCTCAGCTGTTCGTCCAGAGTCATGTAACGTCACAGCTGATCTTCTAGAGTCTCAACATGTCTCAGCTATTCATCCAGAGTCAAGTCACATCTCAGCTATTCATCCAGATTCACGTAGCATCACAGTGATCATCCGAGAGTCGGTACTGGTTCCTGCCACACCCAGAGTCTCAAGGTCAGTCCTGCGATATCCCAGTCCCTGGGACCATGTGATGGATGGCAGACCCTGTTGGGAAATCGTGCACGTGACCAGTTAGTATGGGGAGGCGTCACCCACCACCCTACCCTCTCAACACCAACCCTTACTGCATTCATGAACTGATTGCCCCTGTCCTGAAGTGTTTCCCCTGACATGGGGCTGACTGACTGTGGTGCGTCGTTCCGTGCTTGTGATGGCGCTGCTCGTACACCTGCCCGACGAAAAGAACAAGAGCCAGATGTTGGCCGCACTCGCACCTATAGAGGTGCTCGTGCTCGAGGTCATGGCGGTCTCGGTCATGACAGCACAGCTACACTGCAGCACTAGAGGCGATGGCCTCGCATGCATGGCGACATCGCTCTTCATTGACCACGGCAAGCAGATGGTGCCCGGCAGTTTCTCCTGCGTTGGGCGGCGCCTGCTGGCAGAAACCTTCCGAACGGTGGTGCTCGCTTCCGCTCCTTGTGTGAGGTGGCGCCTAGAATACGCACATTCGCTTGTCCTGTCAGTCGAAGAAACCTTTGCCAACTCCTCCCTGTTCCCTGGTCACTTCTGTGAAACCTCCAGAGGTGGCGTCATCCGCTGCATAACCGCCAAGTGTCAGTAGTACCCCCTGTGGCCTTTCTCCCTGTTCCGGCCAATGGAGGCCGTCATGAGCCTTCTCGTGCTCTTGCCCTTTCTTTTCTCCGGCCCAAGGAGCCGTCATGAAATCTCCTGCTCGTCCTGGTCCGTGCGAAGGAGCCGTCTATGACTCCTCGTGCTCGTCCCGTGTCCGGCCATGAGCCGTCTATGCACTCTCTTCTCGTCCTTTTTCCGGCCAAGGCGGCCTTTCTAAGTGTGAACACTCTGCTCGCCGGTTTCCGGCCAAGGAGGCCATCCTATGAACTCTCTGCTCGTTCCTGTTTCGGCCAAGGAGCCGGCTATGCACTCCGCTCGTCCTTCCGGCCAAGGAGGCCGTCGATGACTCTTTGTCCCTGTCCTGTCCGGCTATGGAGTCCGTCTGGTCAATCCCTCATCCTGTCCTTTCATGTTATGGAGGCGTGTGCCTTGAACTTTTGTCTTGTCCCGACCCAGCCAGGGAGGCTGCCCCTGAACGTTCAGTCTTGTCTATCAACCCCAATGTCCTGTCTGTGTTGTCTGTCTCTGCTCTCTCTTTGTTACAGTCTCCGCCATGGTCTCCTGATCGGTGTGGTTCACCGGAGGGGTTTCCTGTTCCCTCTGCTTCCGTCGTGGTGGTCCTCTGCCCCGCCGTGGTGGTCTACTGTCTGGCTCTGGTGGTCCTCCGCTCTGCCGTGGGGGTCCTCTGCTCTGCCGTGGTGGTCCTCTTTCCCGCCGTGGTGGTCTACTGTCTGTTTCTGGTGGTCCTCTGCTCCGCCGTGGTGGTCCGCTGCCCCGCCGTGGTTGTCTACTGTCTAGTTCTGGTGGTCCTCTGCCCCGCCGAGGTGGTCTACTGTCTTGTTCTGGTGGTCTTCTGCTCCGCCGTTGGGATCTTCGGTCCCGTCTGCTCTGCGGTGGTGGTCCTCAGCTCCGCCGGCTCAGCCTCAGTCCCTGGTCTCTCCTATCCTTTGACCTGGCCCTCCATCCCTCCCCCTTCTCCGCCTCCGCTCCATCGCCACCTGGATCTTTTAGGTTGGAGCTTCTGGAAGCCGTGCTTCCTTCTGAGTGTGGTAGGGTGGGGGGGGGGGGGCTCTGGCACGAAGTCAGTCCATGGGCTCTGTTTATCACCACCAGAGGTCACCCTTTCCATTTCATTGACTCCCGCACTACACAAACTGTTGCATAGCACCCTGGACTACATTTCCCATCATTCTTTGCACAATTTGCACACTGCCCTGATTGCACTCATTGCACACAGCTGTTTCTAATTACCTCATTCACTATATAACACCCTCTCTAACCACATTTCTCTGCTGAGTATTTTTTAGCCTGTACCCCTTTCCGAGTCTCCTTGTTTTCCTTGTTTTGCCTTGCCTGTATTTGCGGTTTCTGATCTTTGCCTGTTTCCTTGGATTTCTCCCTCTCGTCTCACCCCTTTGATCTGTTCGCTGATCGTTGACCTTCGCTAGCCCTAGGATTATTCTTGTGTTTTTGCCCGCCGTATACCTGTTTGCCATTGTTTTGACCTGCCTGTGTACTACGTCTCTTTAATAAAGCCTGCAGATGGATCCACACGTCTCACGTCTCGTCAGCCCCGTTACACCACTGTTATGCTGATGATACTCAACTACATATCTCAACAAGACCAGATGAAACTTCTAAATTATCTAAGATAACAGAGTGCTAAAAATTTAAAAGATTGGAAGACCAATAATTTTCTCCTATTAAATTCGTATAAGACAAAGATATTACTTATTGGACCAAAAAACAGTACACAGAATATCTTGGATTACAATTTGCAACTAGAAGGATGTACTGTTTCTTCCTCTACAGTCAAAAATCTGGGTCTTATATTAGACAGCAACTTTTCTTTTGAAAATCATATTTCCCATGTTACAAAAACAGCATTCTTCCATCTTAGAAACATTGCCACGCTACAAAACATATTACCCGTTTCTGATGCAGAAAAGCTAGTTCATGCATTCATGACCTCTAGACTGGACTATTGTAATGCCCTGCTAGGTGGTTGTCCTGCATCTTCAATAAACAAGCTACAGGTAGTCCAAAATTCAGCGGCTAGAGTCCTTACCGGGTCAAGTAAATATGATCATATTACCCCAATTTTTACAGTCTCTGCACTGGCTACCTATTAAGGTATCCGTATCAGTTACAAAATATTACTAACATTTAAGGCCCTAAATGGTTTAGCTCCTGAGTACCTAACTAGTCTTCTACCACGCTACAATCCACCACGCTCTCGAAGGTGCAAACCTCTGGAACTTTTGGAGTTCCAAGGAAAAAAAAGTAACCCACAAAAAAAAGTCCACTAAGGAGTTAGAGCTTTTTCGTATTTGGCTCCCAAACTTTGGAATAGCCTTCCTGATAATGTTTGTGGTTCAGACACACTCTCTCTGTTTAAATCTAGATTAAAAGACACATCTCTTTGGCCAAGCATTCTAATAATGCATCTCATAATTTTGTACTGCAGCTATATCTGATCAAATGCACATTAATATTCTTTAGCTTGGGTTAAACAAATCAATTTTTGCTTGGTTGGCCCACTCACCAGCTACGCTCCTTCCGTCCGTCTCCTCTATTTGTTTCTCTGTTTTTTTGCCACGGGATTGACATCCCGTGGTAACTAGGATTTACACAAGCTTGAGTCTGGATCCAGAACATCTGAGAAGAGATGATGCCAACTCCTCATTGGACCTCAGATGATGCCAACCCTGAACTTACTGAACTACCAAATTTTGCTGTAAGTTTAATTGCATCATATAATAATTGCTGCTAATAGTGTCCTCGTCTGTTTTGATTACGTCTTTAATTTTGTTTCCGTACATTCGGCCATATGTACATAAACTGACCTCCCACACTGAGAAGCTACTACGAACTATTGTATACCTTAATTTTGTCGTATATTTGTATCAGAAAAGCGCTATACAATAAACTCTATTGAATTGAATTGAGTATACGTCGGGATGTGCCCGAATATGAATTCCGAGTCGGAGGCTGGAAACTAATAAGTTAGGCTACGGTGCAACTAAAAGGACAGGTTAGCCACTTGCTACATTAGCCCTGATAGATTTCCAGTACATACAATTTACTTTCCACTAAACCGGAAGAGAGATGACTGGATATGACGATGGCGAATGATTGCTTCTGTAGTACACATAGTACATTTTGATTTCGAATCCGAAATTGAAAGTAAAGCGAGGCCCATTAAGCGATTTCAATGCCCCGCATATTAATGCCCCTCCCTGTTGCCCGCAATATATATATACAGTATTGATTTTTAATTTGACTGTAATTCATTTCACCAAAATATTGATCAATTAATATACTATATATATATATAGATATATACTATATTATATATAGACAGGAATTTTATTGACAGAAAGTATGACCAACCACAGCCAAAATTTACAGTTTGTTGGAATTTGTTGTAACAGATGCAACGTGAGTCAAATAAACTTTCAAATATTGAATGATTTAAAATCGATATCAATAATATAAATAATAATAATAATAATAAATAACAACAATAATAATACACTATTTAGTATTAGTGCCCCTTATAAAATAATAACAAATTAATATTTGTAGAATCCTTGTGTGTTGATCATGTAACCTAAAGAAACCTAAAAAACGGATGTAAATGTGACCTAAATATGTTTATTTTGCAAATTTGCAACTGGTTGTATTGCTAATTGTGTTCTGATTTATGTAGAATATATTTCAAGCCGTTTTGCTAAACATAATCTGCATATACTGCACAATTCCTGCATGATCAGCAGTTTGTCAAGGAACTTCGGGAAGCAGCGATGCTTCCTTCGTCGACGAGGAAAGACAAGAATCCCTGTTGGACGGTTTGCGGCACTATCTCGCCATTTCCTCGATTTCCCCTCTGTGAAGGGCCGAGGACGGGGGTTGAGGTGTAAATGACATTTGCTGCAGGAGCCGTAGGCAATCTTTGGAGACGACTCAGTCAGATTCCTCATCTGTGACTCAACGGAGGCTGGAAGATGTGAATCACAAGTGGACAGCATTCTCACCCTCACTTTCTCCCTTCTTCTCTCCTCTAATAATACAGCTTCTCACAGGCTGAGCATAAAAAGGATTCCCACAATGCAAGACAAATCCATTTACAACATTATTGAGGCCAAGCGAGAACACAGCCTGACAATTAAGCTCAAATGATGAGACTCACACTTCCCACAACAAATACAATTATTCTTTGCCTTCATGGAAATAAAAGAATGATCAAACTTTCAGGGAATTACACTGAGCTGTTGTGAATGAGATGTTGTAGGCGGGTTCAGATAATGTCACATGACATCAAATCCTTTCCTAGCATTTTTAGAATAATTAATAATGAACCTCTTGATGGAATTTCAATATAAGAAAAGCAAATGATGAATAAAGTGAAACAAGTGATATTTTATCTACAGCAAGAGCAGACATGACAATACTAAAATCTTTAATTCTGATGTAAATCACTGCAAAAATAAAATAAAATAAGTCCTTGTGTAAAGATCATGTGACCTGAAGTCATTAACACTGATCTCAACTAGAATGCCTCTTATGACTTGGATGAAGTGTGTTGATATAACAGATGATTTTCAATGACAGTTAACAAGGAGCTAATCTAAGAAGTTTAATTACATAGAGGAGACTAACTACCAGTGTTCAAAATACTTTGAAACAAATGGTTAAGGGCACAAATATACTTTATGCAAGTGCATGAACAAACTGTAGATGTGAATGCTTGGTCAATGCATTGCAATACATTACTTTATGAGCTTTAATTTAACCCAGTCTCATGTGGACTGATAATAGTTGGGTCATACAAAAAAAAGTATAGATATCTATATATGTTATTATATATTATAGATCAGATATATAATTAAAACCTAATTTGTCAGTGACTATAAAAGGACACAAACCTTACAAAACCTTAAAAAAGCAACACAAACTAAAAACAAAACAACACAACACAACACAAACCAAAACAAAACACAAACCAACAACAACAAAGGATAAAAACCTTAAAAACAAAACAAGCAAAGCAACAAAAACAAAAACAAAACAACCAAACACAAAATAACAAACTTAAAACAAAATACAAAACAAAGCAACACATAGAGCAAGACAAAACAAAAAAGATATAACAATAAAACACTAAACAAAATGACCAAACACAAAATAACAAAACATAAAACAAACAAAAAAACAAACACACAAAACCTAAAACAATACAAAGCAACACGCACACACATACACAACAAAAAAGACATAATAAAACACAAAACAAAATAACCGATCACAAAATTAAAAAAACAAACAAACCAAATACAAAACAAAACACCAAAAACAAAACAATAAAACAAAATAAAACACAAAACGAAAGCAGAGCCATGTCGATTAACTTATGGCGCTTTTCCACTGCGTGGTACGACTCGGCTCGGCACGGCTCAGTACGGTTTGCGTTTCCACTGCAGTTCAGTACCGCTTTAGAGTGGGCGGGATTATTCACATGTCGTTATAGTTGCGCCGCCTCTACTACCACGACTCCTAAAAAAAACTTTTTCATTCCGCGTCGCCCCATCAAGCTCTTGCTGGATCCGTTCCTCTGCTATCAACAAGAGGAACACCTGTACTTCCGCAACAGACAACAAAACTTTTTGTTTGTTATAAAAGGTGCGCTCGTTCAAAACAGTTGCGTTCGATCCTTCGCTGACTGTGCTGATTTAAATCTAGCGGTTCTCTTGTGTTTGTGTCTCAAGTTCAGTGACGCAGGTAGTGACGATTCTCTCCGGCCAATACGTGATCAGCAGAGTTTAAACGTCACGTTTTGGTAACGGTACGGTTCACTTGGAACCCCAACCGAGGTGGTACTAAAAAAAAGTACCAGGTACCGTACCCAGTGGAAAACCCCCAAAAAGTGAACCGGACCGAGCCGTACCATTCAGTGGAAAAGCGCCTCCCGAGAATTTGAAAAAAATGTGGGTAGTCGGCCTGAATTTGACCAGTGTATAGGCTCTCACCTATTCATAAATCATACACAACAACATCAACTAGACTACTAGCAACTCTATAGCGTGCACATACACTGACACACACACAAAACACTCTCTAGTTGTTTCTGTTGAACGGAACAGCCATGCTGTATCCTGCTGTTCACCAAACCATCTGCATAGCTGTCTTTTTGGTTTCTTTCTTTTTTCCTCCTAAGTTGTGTAACAATATTAAAAACGCCAAGGTATGTGTTTAGCGCCAGAGCTCATGCAATTGCCACCGGCTCGCTATGCAATGTAGTCGTTCCGTGTACCAACTGCTTTGATGCAATTAACAGGTTAACTGACTTGTAACATGTACAAGGGCTCACAAGCTCCTGAACTCAAACAGTGTACGTTCGAATTTACAGTAATGCTGAGAGTGAGACTTCATAATCAGACTGTGCATGAACAGAATTTGATTTCGCTTTATTTGAATTGAACTTTATTTATTGCTGCCATGTGCATGCTCAATAATCCAAGCATCCATAGACATGAACAGATCACTGATATTATTACTGCACATATAATAACCTGTACGGCCCAGGGCAAGGGTTTCTCATATACTTTCACATATAAACTATGGTTCAATCAGAAGTTATGGTCTTATGAAGCTTTGACTATTAAGATGAATCTTTTAAATGTCCTTAGCAATTATCTGGACTAAATTATATTATGTTTAACTGCTATGCTTGGCTGTGCCCAACTGCTGGGTGTAGAAAGAGCTTCCCGAACCATCAGAATCAAAATAATGGGAATAAAACCAGACACATGTAAGTGGAGTAAATGATTATAAAATGCAGAGATATGGAATGAGGGAAATGGGGGAAGAAAAAATATATACAAATAATCCAGGATAATTAATAAAATAATTTATAATACCTTTTAGGCGTTTAAATATTACTATTACATATGAATTAATATTAAAAACAAAAAAGTATAAAAGTAACTAGATATACAACTAACTTGAAAAAATAAATTTGTGGAAAAAATTATATATATATATATATATATATATATATATATATGATTATGTACCTCAATAAATGAATGCATGACAGACTAAAACAAAACTAGATAAATGCAACAAAATATGAAAAAGTATGAATACACTTTTGTAAAAATGTCTAAGTGATTTTTTAAAATGGAATAATAAATAATATGAAAGATAAATTCAATGCATGCAAATGAATGAAAGAATGAATGAATAAAAAAATGTAATATTTGTATGAAACTTTCTCACTATTTTTTAAACAAAAGGATAAATAATATAAACAACATTAAATTAATGGAATGTAAACGAATGAATGAACAGCCTACAAACAAAACTAGATAAATACAACAAAATGAGGAAGAAAAAAACCTCGCATTCTATCTTATTTTTCTGAAACTGAATAATAAATATAAATATAAGTGTGTAAAAACACAACAAGACCAACACAATGAAAAAATAAAATGTGTCTTTCACTGAATTTTCTTGAGTACATAAATGGTACATTCAGCAGGTGTTATTGGATGTTTTCACAATTGGGAAAGTAAAACCACCTAAAATGCAAGTTCATTCTCACTATCTCACCAAAATCACATTGCAAACATTTCATGGATGAATCTGAACCACATTTTCTCATGTTGACGCTTTTGCAGATCAAATTTACTCACGTGAAGTTGGAGAGTTTCTGTCCACTGTCCTATAACTTTATATCCGGGAGTGTTGTTGATATTCATCTGGTACTGGAAAAGATCATACCGTCCGGGTGCGTCGCCATTCCGATTGAACGTGACGGACGTCCCCGCGCTCCCTACGAAAGAAAGTTCGACTTAGAAACCTTCCTTCAAAATTGTCAGATGAAAATACTGTGTATCAATCATACATAAAGAAAAAAAAAGCCCTGACATGCCTCGCAGACAACAAGAACCCATTGTTTGCACTTCCACTCCATACCGAGACGAACGTTAGTTTGGTTGTGACAGAAATACAAACAACATATGCCTCTCAGGCCAACAGCGGAGACTGAAAAGACCTGACAGTCATCGCCAACTGATTGTTTGAAGAGCTTTACCTGCAGGGCTTGGCACTCACGATCACAAGTCTGCCAAAACACAATCAACAGAAGCATCAGCCGTTCGCTGTGGGCTGCAGAGACGTCCTCATCACACTTATTATACTGGGAACCATGGGCTGTGTAAGGTAGCTATCAGTAGCACTGTTTTGATATAAGAAACATTTCCTTAAAAGGTAAGATTCTCTACTTTAGTGCAGCCTGTTTTATTATCAAAAATGATCACTCTTACTATTTTTGAGCTCTCAGCCATGGAAAAACCTAATCGAAAAGTGAAAACAAAAAACAAAAAAATATTTACAGATGCACAAGGATTCTCTCAAAATATAATTTATATTAGATTATATAATATAATTGTATCCATAAAAATTGATAATGACAGTTAAATTATGAGACATGTCTGCATACAAAGCACACCGACAAACATACAAATAAGTGACAGACAGAGTGAAAATTGATATTCATCAATAAATGTTTTGTAATCATGGCACGCTTTTTTTTGTAGTGATTGAATGAAGCAGGCATTGCGGACATATTATTTTAGATTTATTTTTCATGTTTAACTTTTTTATTCTAATTGAAAACTGGAAAATTGTAAATTAAGTAAGATACATTCACAGATACTGTAGTGCACTATATAGAGTATAATATATATATTATATAATAGATAATATATATATATTGTACATTTTAATGATTAAATATTCTATGAATTACTATTATAATTTACACAAATTATTATATTATTTAATTAAAAATTACTATTATCTAATAAAACAACTTAAGCATAAAAAAATAAACCTATACCATGAAAGTTAAAGTGAAAAAAGGTAAAAAAATGCAGATTTTTATTAGGAATACTACATATATAAATTAGATTAGGTATGAGAAGAAGAAGGACAGCCTAAATGAAACAAAATATGAAAAATAGTATTTATGTAAAGCTTTCTTCTTCAAAATAATTAAAATAAAATAAAAGAAAATAAATAAATAAAATAATAATAATGCATTTCATTCCTCATTTGGGTTTATAAAACAAAAAGATGTATTAATTTATGGGAATATAAGGATGTTTATATGGCTGGTTGATATTTATTTCACTGACAATATCATATTTTAAACAAAACAAATAAATAATTATACAATTATTAATTACATAATTAATAAATAATTAAATAAACAAGTATAATAATACTAATAATAATGTTTAGTTTTTAGAATTTAATAATTTTAATTATTATTTTCATCATAATAGATCAGTTAAACCACCCTGACACAATAAAATAAAATAATTTTAACACAAAAATGATTAGTGTTTGTGTATTCAAGTTTAAATTTACAGATCTGAACATAAAACTGAACATCAGTGACCCATACAATCCTCCAACTTATTTATACAACCAAAATACTGGATTGTTCGTAATCCAATGTAATCCAAATCCAAGTAATCTCTTTTAAAACTACCTCAGGCATGAAGACGGAGAGGAAAAAGTGGCAGTGAAAGTAATTAAGGTAAGATTCAGCAAAAATTCTAAAGATTGTTGCATTGAGCAACACGGGTGGATAAAAACCCGCTTGAGTGTATTTTAGTTCCTTCATTATTCAGTCACTTTGGCGTCACCCGCTGCCTTTTCAGGTTAATTTTGTTTGTCCGGTTTTGTTAAGAGGGCATCATGGGAAGAAGGAAGAAATGTCCTCTTCTTCTAATAGACTTTGGGAAGAATGAAGACACCGAAAAGTACAGGAGACCCGCAGAGATAAAGAACAATTACACACTAGCAACACTTAAAGAGTGGATAAGGGCCTGGAAAACCTGCTGAATACCACAAATAACAGCCTTCCACTTCACACTGAATTAACAAGAACCTTCCGTATCGGCGCTGCTTCTGCCGATAACTTTACTTTTTTATCTCCTCTGAATTACAAGTTTATATCTCACAATTCTTACTTTTTCCTCAGAATTCCAAATTTACATCTTGAAATTCAGAATTTTTTTCTCAGAATCCATAGTTAGCATCTCACAATTCTGACCTTTTTTTCTCAGAATTCCAAGTACCTTCAGGACGGGAGAGCAGGACACGAGGTAAGGACACGGCGAGACCAGAAGAGCAGGGGAGGGAGAAAGAGACCAAAGACACGGATTCGCGCACAGGGCCCCGTACGCCGCCGAGGTGGAGGGAGGCGGCCGCGAGGGACAAGAAGAGAAGCGAGGAGTTGTTATGTCGTACAGAGAGATCATCAAAAGGTAGTGTAGGCATCTTCCTGCTACTTTTCTCAGAATTGCGAGGTAGCATCTCACATTTGAAAGCGAAACTTCCTTTGTATATTATCGTTAGCAATCCAAGAGTAAGACATCATGAGAGCTTCTGATCACTTTTTCTCAGACTTCCATGGTGTAAGACTTGAACATTCTGACTTTTTTATCAGGCGAAATTTGAAAGACCGGGGGTGTAGTTCACTATCCCACAATCTGAGACGAAGAGTGTGAAATTCCAAACTTCACATCTCGGAAGAAGCAGTGAACGCCTTGTTTTGATCATTGCTTACAGGAAGAATTCGCGACGGTGACGCCACCTGACACGTCAACACACGCAATACAAAAGGGGGCAATCTTGAAATCGAACTAGCTTTTCTGGATCTCGGAATTCCACATTTTCATCTACAATTCCTATATTTTCTTCAGCTTGCGAGTTAGCATGCGGCACAATCTGACCTTTGTTTGATACAGATTAAGTTGTACATCTGATGGCCAATTAGGAGCTTTTGATTCTACAGAACATTCCATTGTGTAAAGTGTTGGAAGATTCGACCTATTTTCATACAGAAACGGTGGACAGAGGGAGAGACCTAAGCCTCTGACAATTCCGACTTCTGTTGACTGAAGTGCCCATATTTACATCGGAATTCTGACCTTTTTTGTTTTTTTTTTCTCGAATCAGAATTCCAATTCATGAATATTTTTATATACCGAATAAATTGTCAATATCAATTAGCATGCAAAAAAAAAGTCAGAATTGCGAGATAAAAAGTCCTCGTATCCTATTTATTTATTATTTATTTTCTCCGTCCTTATTTCCTTACTTCCTTCCTCCGGGTGGAAATTGGATTTCATATTTTTCACCTCATACATGTCTTTAAAAACCCAGTGGCAAAATGTCCCAGTTACGTCACATCACAGCAGTGACTTCACCCGCTAAACTTCTATGCTACTCAGATACTTCCAATCTCAATATTATACAGTAATTGCACTGTAGATATTATATATGGATGGAACCTTCTTAAGTATATTAATTATTAGTACGCAAGGAGCCTTTGAATCTTTTTTTATGTTCGCGCTGGAGGAAACCCTTTGAAAAAATGGCAGAAACGTCAGTCGCCCAACTTCAAGCAGTATGTTCTCTCCTTTCCCCCCTAAATTATCATCGTTCCCTGTGTCTGTGACACATCCTTTCATCACAAGAGTTAACATGCATAAATAAACAGCAGACAAAAACAGGACTGCACCATTGCATTAATAAGTGCAGTACTAGATAAACAGGTTAGATGTATGACATGCACTTTCAGCAGTATCTACTTTAATGTAATGTAATTTATTCACTGTGTCAGCCTGCTTAATTAAAATTCCAAACTATTGAATGAGTTTCAATCATGATATGGGAATATGGTGTTATTTTTATCAGAGTATTTTTTTAGTCACTATGATAGATCTCTTGATAAATTGTATTGCCAGACTGCGTAAATGGCATAATAATAGCACGTATGTTGAAATTAGTCAGTATTTTATTTTTCACTCCGAAAATAGAACAGTGTTTATGCTCAGACAATGCACCATCGATGAATTCCAATATCAAAATTCAAAAGTAGATGTTATATTTTAAAACTTATGGATGCAAAAAGGTATCACTTGAATGTTCAATGTCAAGTCAACAGTTGAAAATGCATTTCACATAAAAGTATGTCATGTGTGCCACTAAAATTCTGAATATGGATTACTGTCTTATATATGCATGCCAGAGGGAAGGTGTTCTTATATGCATGCAATGCTCATGAAATTATACGAGCCGTATTAGCTATAATTATGCAGTGTAAACTCAGTGATGGGTCGCTACAGTAACACAATAGTCAGATGGAAAGAAAAGTGCAAAACTGCTTTTTGATTTCTTGGCAATTTAAATACAAAGATGTTATAATTTATAAGAGTGGCACATTCTCAAGATGACATTGAGGTGAAAATGTGAATATATATGACAGTATTATATATTAGGGGCATGTTTACATTGACATAAAATATTCAGTACTTTATGATTTGGTTGTTAAAAGGTAATGGAGTATGTTAAAAAGTGAGAATCTGGATGCGGCTGAAAATAAACTGTAAACAGTATATATAAATGCAGTGAAATGCATGCGAGATAATATATATATGATATATTTTATCTATATATATATTAAAGTAGATATAAAAATCCGAGTGTAAAGCCAACTACTCGCTTGTTTTTTCTCAGTCCGTCTTAAACACAGACAACAATCACACTGTTTATCGTTTCTTGTTATGCCCTAGCGTGCGTGTGTATTTCACTAAGGGGACATAATGCTATTAAAATGTGGCTGTTTATGTATAAGACACAATACAGAAAACAATTTTAGTGACAGCTGAAGCAATAGATTTCAAGATGTTTGTCTTGTTCTTTGGTGGTTGTTATGGAATAGAATAAAACGGATGATCACATAAAAGACTTGTTCAGTGAAAACATTGATCAAACGCTTTTATTATCAGAAATAATAAGTTGGCTGTTAACATTTTGTGCAGAAGGATGGTTAATCTTAGGTATTCACAAAAATGTATCTGTATGAAACAAACACCACGGAGGGCTCATATAAAAAGTTTAAAAAGCCGCACAGTAAGCAGGAAAAAAAAAAACTTCAAAGTTGCACAAAATATAAATGAAATTGATTGCTTAAAGTGCCTAGAATATTTAATTAATACAATTTGTATAATAACACAAGTAAATTTAGTACTATTGTATGTTTCAGTGTTTTCTTCAATAACTTAAAATAATAATAATAATAATAAGCATATAAACTAAGTAAAACAAATATATAAATAATAATAATTTACATTGTTTGGTGGCATAACATTCTTGCAGATTTCTTCATTAACATTTTTCCAGCAGTCTTTGTAATCTAGTAATTAAAAGCTAGTATTTTGTCGAGTCTGTTTGGAGTATCGTTCACCAGGCCTTTAGTTAGAACACGTATTTATCTCAAATACTATTTTCTCATCATGACACAGACATCAAAGGTGCGGTTGCACTTTGATCTAGCTGTGCTCTGGTGCATGACTACAAAAGTTTCACTTCATTAAGATGCATTAATGAGAGATTTCCTTTCTTCTTGGGAGTTTCCTCTTTCAGTGGTGCAACACAAAGGCAGGTTTGGGATATGTGAGATATAAAGTATTCAGAAAGTTGGAGTCCCACGCAAGCAGCAGCAACAAAGGTTGCTTCAAAGAGAAATGCATGGTGTGTGTCCACTGGCACAGAAGAAACCTGCTCAGCATTGTCCAAACCAGCCTGTAAAGTCTGTCAAAGTACACTGTAAAAAATAGTTTTTCAAGTTGTAAATATTGTGTATATATATATATATATACAAACCCAATTCCAAAAGTTGGGACACTGTACAAATTGTGAGTAAAAAAGGAATGGAATAATTTACAAATCTCATAAACTTATATTTTATTCACATATCAAATTTTAGATAACATATCAAATGTTGAAAGTAAGACATTTTGAAATGTCATGCCAAATAATGGCTCATTTTGGATTTCATGAGAGCAACACATTCCAAAAAAGTTGGGACAGGTACAAATAAGAGGCCGGAAAAGTTAAATGTACATATAAGGCACAGCTGGAGGACCAATTTGCAACTTAATAGGTCAATTGGCAACATGATTGGGTAAAAAAAGAGCCTCTCAGAGTGGCAGTGTCTCTCAGAAGTCAAGATGGGCAGAGGATCACCAATTCCCCCAATGCTGCGGCGAAAAATAGTGGAGCAATATCAGAAAGGAGTTTCTCAGAGAAAAATGCAAAGAGTTTGAAGTTATCATCATCACAGTGCATAATATCATCCAAAGATTAAGAGAATCTGGAACAATCTCTTTGCGTAAGGGTCAAGGCCGGAAAACCAAACTGGATGCCCGTGATCTTCGGGCCCATAGACGGCACTGCATCACATACAGGAAAAAAAATGGAAATCACAACATGGGCTCAGGAATACATCCAGAAAACCTTGTCGGTGAACACAATCCACCGTGCCATTCGCCGTTGCCGGCTAAAACTCTATAGGTCAAAAAAGAAGCCATATCTAAACATGATCCAGAAGCGCAGGCGTTTTCTCTGGGCCAAGGCTCATTTAAAATGGACCGTGGCAAAGTGGAAAACTGTTCTGTCGTCAGACGAACCAAAATGTGAAGTTCTTTTTGGAAAAACTGGGACGCCATGTCATCCGGAATAAAGAAGACAAGGACAACCCAAGTTGTTATCAACGCTCAGTTCAGAAACCTGCATCTCTGATGGTATGGGGTTGCATGAGTGCGTGTGGCAGGGGCAGCTTACACATCTGGAAAGGCACCATCAATGCTGAAAGGTATATCCAAGTTCTAGAACAACATATGCTCCCATCCAGACGTCGTCTCTTTCAGGGAAGACCTTGCATTTTCCAACATGACAATGCCAGACCACATACTGCATCAATTACAAACATCATGGCTGCGTAGAAGAAGGATCCGGGTATTGAAATGGCCAGCCTGCAGTCCAGATCTTTCACCCATAGAAAACATTTGGCGCATCATAAAGAGGAAGATGCGACAAAGAAGACCTAAGACAGTTGAGCAACTAGAAGCCTGTATTAGACAAGAAGGGGACAACATTCCTATTCCTAAACTTGAGCAGCTTGTCTCCTCAGTCCCCAGACGTTTGCAGACTGTTATAAAAAGAAGAGGGGATGCCACACAGTGGTAAACATGGCCTTGTCCCTTTTTTGAGATGTGTTGATGCCATGAAATTTAAAATCAACTTATTTTTCCCTTAAAAATATATTTTTTCTCAGTTTAAACATTTGATATGTCATCTATGTTGCATTCTGAATAAAATATTGAAATTTGAAACTTCCACATCATTGCATTCTGTTTTTATTCACAATTTGTACAGTGTCCCAACTTTTTTGGAATCGGGTTTGTATATATATATATATATATATATATATGGCTAATTGCGGAAAAAAAATTATTCTGTTTTACTTCAAAAAAGTTACTTGCGTTCTTTGGTATTTGCAATCCTAGCAATTTTGAGTGAAAATTGTTTTACCACCAGATTTTTTCAGTGTAGTTACAAAATGCTAATACCCAAAGTATATATAAAAGAGAGAGAGAGAGAATTTTTTAAAAATCTAATTTAAAACTCAAGATCTTAGAAATGTGATTTATATATTCTTATGGTTTCCCATGGTTTTGATAAAATAAACCATAAATAAACATTTCCATTGCTTTAAATAAAATGAACATTATATAAAATTCAAATAAAATAAAATTTTTATTAACTAAAACTGATTTAAAAATCAATAAAAACTATATAGACATATAAAAAAAAAAAACTAATAAAAATGACAAAAAGCACATTCGCAAAATTAAAATAAAAACTGAAATATAAAAATAAAAACTAATTCAAGATATTACTAAAAAGCTATAATAGTATATAAACTATAAATTAGTCTAAAACATAATGTGGTGTAAACAAAGTATTTGTTTCATTACACTTTGAAAGCATGTGAGTTTACTTAATCATTATTTTTATAAATATTTTTTAAATCTATTTTTCAAAGTAATAAGTAATACAGGTAAATAACATATATCATTAAATTTTTAGGGAGTTGCACCACATGGCATTTTATGACTTGAACTAACCTTACCTTGTCATAAAAAGGTAAATTATTAATATTTTAACATAAGGGTCTAGAAATGTCCTCTCCATGATATCACGTTTTTCCTTGTTTTGTTTTTTTTTTCCTGGTTGCACCACATGACATTTTGCAGAATTTTTTTTATAATGTTTAATTAAATATTTTTCTTTTTACTTTCATGGCCAAAAACATAAAAATACATTTTAATTCACAAATTAAAAACATGCAAAAAAGTAGTAGTGTTATCATAGAAGACATGCATTCAAGCCATTGTATCTATGAATTGCATTTTTTTTAATGTATTTTTGAATGAAGTAATCGTGACACTGTATCGTGTCACTTTAACATTACATAGTTATACATTACATGCACTTACTATAGTATTAACAGTAAATTATGCATAATTACAAGCATCTAATCCTAAAATAAACCCAAATCCTAACCTAATAGTATGCATGTAGTTAATTACTATTACTGAGTAATTACCGTGTAATAACATCACCTTAAAATAAAATATAACCAAATTAATATCAGTAAGATATCTTTGACTCAGTGTGGCATTTATCTGATGTCGTGAGCTTTGGTGGACTCACCGTTGAAGCTGACCGATCGGATGTACTTGAGGAGCTTCTTGCCACCAGCGTGCTCCATCTCTCCACAAACGCCCGACTGGTCAGGACAAAGGTCCTTCTGCATGTTGTGCAGGGCATGAGCCATAGCGTACACCGCGTCTATCACAAACTGCACCTTCCCTTCCTGCTCGTATTTGGAGTCTGTTCCTATTCGCTCTTGACCTGGAAGGAAGAAACAAAACAAAAAGGCAAAGTAGAGCAAAGACTTTGAAGCGAAACGTGTGCCTAAATGCTCTCATAGGAGACATAAACACAAAGAAATGGAGTCAGCTCTGGAAGCTTTTGAAGAAATATGTGAGGAAGAGCAACAAAACAAACATTTGAAGCTAGCACACACTTTAGGAACAATCTTTCATTTGACAAATCTTGGCATGTTTTGGCCGCTATCTTTAACGCTGTGAAGAGTAATGCCTGACATTCTAGGTGCTTATCTTACTTTGGTCTCTGATGTTGTCTCAGTTTTGCCATCTTCAACTTAGCGGTTTAAATAGATTTATTTGCAGTTATTGCTCACAGGCAGTGTTGGGGAGTAAAAATAAATAAATACATATTTTAAAAGGTTAAAAAATGCTTAAATTGGTATTTGCTCTCTTGGTAACAGCCACACTGTAGCGATTTAAGCTACTTTTGTGAGCAGCTTGTAGTATAGCTAACTACTTTTTTGCCATTAGCTTGTAGCATGAAAGCTACAGTTTTATAGTTTAAGTCTTTAAGTGTTGAAATTTTCTACTGACCAGGAAGGAATGACTTGTGTTTTTTTTTCTAAAATAGATATAAGGCTGTTTGCAGTTTGATAACTGCTAGTCAGTTGCAGGGAATTTCACATTTGCATTTGTTTAGAAAAACATAATTGTTTAGACAAAACAATTGTCTACCACAGGATGAGTTGTCAATATTTTTGCTTTGTTTTCCCCAAAAAAAGTCATTTTTAAAAGCGCACATCTTCTAAAAGTGAATTTTGTCTACGTTTAGGAGTAGATTAGCACACAGACTAGCTTCAGCGCTGACAGACATAGATTAATAGAGTCATTGTTGTGACAAATCTGTAGGAAATTTTAGAGTCAAGTTTATTCATTTGGTATCGATGGGAAATTTATTCCACACACATAAAATCAAGCTTCTCAGGGTCTGACCGAGGGCTAAGCATACCTTTACTTAAAAATGTCTTAATAACGACAGTGGTCAGACATTAGGCTCACCTTAAACTGTGAGGAAAAGCCGTGACAGTTCTATTAAGACCCACTATTCCCCAATTCACCGGCGGAGGATCTCATGGGACGCCAATGAAGTTCATGCAATATTCTTAGCAATTTTTCTCCAATTAGCTCTGCTGTCGTCCAGATCTGACACCCACCCTTAGATGTCAGTCCTGCTTCCTCAGGGACACTCTTATAGTCTGTCTTCCCACTACAACTGCTTTCATTAAACATACTACAGCTGGCTTAGTAGGCTTTTCTGTCCCATCAACCATGGCTAACTCAAATATGTGTATTTTTGAGACCGCTTAATCATAAATGGCCCTACTCCTATGAGTTAGGAACGGATGACTCTAATAGTGTCTGACAGAACAGGAAAACTAGCTTGGGAAAATTTCAGCCATTCCAAAAGTGCCATTAGATCTTTTCGGTGAGCCTGAAAAAATTACATATGGGACTTGATTTCAATCTGTGATGAGTGGATCTCATTATTTAGATAATATTTATTTACTTGCAGGACGACTGATTGACATCTTGAAGACGTCCTTAGAGGAAAAAGTCCCAACATGTATGACGTTACTTTTCATTTCTGCTGCCTTTGACTTTACATCTCAGAAATTGAGATGCTAATGGTTAACTAGACATCCTTGGTATAAATGGAAACCAAACCAAATCTGGGATTCCATTATAAAAGACATTGCATGCTTGTTTCCTAAACCTAAATGGATTTGCCAGTTAAAGAGGTTTTACACTTTCTCAACATCCCGATGGCATCAAATGAAAGGTTATGACAGTCATCTTGTCAGGGTCAGCTGAAAGCCTTGAGAGATTCAGATCAATAGACATCAATGACCCCAGACAGTGACAAAAACCCCATTCTGGCAGAGGTTCGGACACACTGAAGGTCACACTAACCATTAGAAAATAATAAGCTGTTATTACGGTGACAGATATCTTGTTGGACAATACTTCACAATTACATCTATTGCCACTGACTGAAAACATTACCCTGCTCAGAAGCTTTTTTTAGAATTGCTGACAAATTGCTTGGGGGGGGGGGGGGGGGGTTTTTTGGTAAATAAATCTCGGCTTCGTACGCCCCATATTGAATTTGCGATACATTTTCCTTATCAGCGTGAGTATCACCCCATTGTTACCTTCTAGCAGGTATCAATTTCCGATGTAGTCCTCTGTCCATATAGTGCTTGCTTCCGGTCTGCTGAATCGGAGAGACTATACACAGATCAATCACAGTTTACAAGGAAAAATTGCCAAACAGTTCTACCAATATGTGGATGGATTTGATGTGAGAGGACAAGAGGGGACAGACTTTTTCACTGGAGAAAGCGTTATTATAGATAATGGACTCATATTTTGGCCAGAAGCAAATGATGGATTTGTTTCTTACAAACATGCAGTTTTTCACTCAAAATCATACTGCTGGACTGGAGTGGTGTGGATTACTTGTGGGTTACTGTGATGTTTTTATCAGCTGTTTGGACTCTCATTCTGATGGCACCCATTCACTGCAGAGGATCCACTGGTGAGCAAGTGATGTAATAATTCTAAGCTTCTCCAATGGCCGAATATTAGTCCATGTTAATTTTGGGCGATCTAGTCGCTTTTAAATCTAATTATTTTTAACTACTTGACTCCACAAAAAACCTATTCAAGACTACTTTAACAAACTGGAAAAGCGTTCCTCAAAAATATGACCTTTGGATTGTTGTGATTTTTTCTTGGGTGCGGCCAATGAGTGGAGGAGCATAGTTCCAATGGCAAAATAAGACTTTATTTAACAAAGAAACAAAGCCAGGAAGACAGTCACAGCATTCCAAATCATTCAAAAGTCTTTGTTTGTCAGCTCATATTACATACCCTTTGTTCTCTCCAAATTTGGTAATTTTCTGTTTTTTCTTTGTTCCGGTTACTTTTTATTTGTTATAGATACCTGATTTGCTACAGTTGTTTCCAACTCTTTTGGCCTTGTTTTCTAATTGGTTGGTAGTGTGGTCATACTAGATATGTGTCAAATTTATCTACTTGCTTTTGTTTTGCCACCTTCCATTGGTTGGTAGTGTGGTCATACTAGATGTGTGCGTCACATCCATCCACCTGTTCCTGATAATATTAGATTATTTCATGTTTACGTCTGCTGTCTACAGAAAGGTCCATTGTCTAATGAAAGGACCATTATACATGTTGTTACATTATTTCAAGTTCACAGGTGTACTTTGTAATGAAAGGTTTACTGTCTAATGAAAAGACTATTATACGTTCATTATTCCCCATTATGACATCCAGGGTTGGCATAATTCAGCATATTAATTTATATAGTGATTACTTTCATTTTCACATAATACTTCAATAAAATTACACAACAGGATCTTCAACAAATGCTCAAATTTTAAAACGTCCTGAATCACTGAAAATATGGTCTTTTTGACTGCAGTCATGATTTTTCTTCAAAAATGGTCTGTTTTAATCCATTTGATTCTCTTGTCTAAGTGATAAAAACAAACTCTATTGTGGAACATAGATCTTGCCAGATGTTTAAGCTAATTGGAGTGCCAGTTTCCAACGTGTGTGGGTTTCACCTAAACTGTATCAGCCATATGCTATTTGAAATGCAAATTCATTATCTTTTTGCTAAAAACAGGCCAGGTGTTAATACCGGATAAAACAGACCTGATGTAAACAGCAAAGAACCTAAGTTCTAAGCTATCACGAACATGTAAATGTCGACATTTCTTGTCATGTCATTTCATAATTCCACTGCATTTAACATTAATAATTAGCTTTTTTTTTTATTCTATATCTAAAAGTTGTGATGTGAAGACTAGCATATGCATATCAATCAATCAATCAATCAATCAATCAAAACGTTATTAAGGACACACACAGTCCAAAAACACAAACAAATAAGCAGACAAATAATAAAGACATACAGAATCCACAATATCACATATTTACATACAGGCTAAAACACCAATGGTTCCACATAATGACTATATTTAGTGCCAGGTTCGTCAGCGATGAAATGATACTGTTTGCAGAGTCTGATAACCTACACATACACCTGTAGATGATATTACGCAGCACAGCAGAGCAGGTTGGCACGCCAACACTGACAAACATTTGGCTTGCACTGCACCATCGTGGCGCCTCAAGCAGTAGCCTAATTTTTAAATGTAGAGTTGAATGCACAGCCATTCAAACTACATTCCATTTGATAATGTACGTGAACACATAGTCGATCGACACATGCATACTAAAGCTTCATCCTTGTCCAATATCTATGCTATTTCTATCCAGAAGTTATGACCGATTAAAAAATATATATATTTTCAACTAGAGTTGCGAGTATCTTTTAACCCCACTTATCAACGTGGGCATGTGTTGTTGTTGCGTTTATAGGATCGTCTTCTAGCTCCATTTCCTCATTTTATTTTTCGACTGAAACAATGGCCCAGTGTTGCCACTTTGTGGACCAACTAATTAGTGCAAAAAAACTGAGGGTACAGAGTATGTGTGGTTAGAAGTATCTGGCTGTGTGCGTAAAGCATGCTAAGCAATGATGAAATTTATGAAAAATGGATTACATTTACATCACTCACTCTGTACGAATAGCCTAGCATTCATGTAAACGAACTATTCAATCTGTACAATTAGGTTTTAATATAGTGTGTGAAGATTAAAATGGTTAATATTTTTAAAACCTATCTCAGGACCATCCTCGCTAACAAAACTTATTCTAAGTTCTAAGATCACTTTTTTCTAATGTTCCCATTAAGTTATAAAAACATTATTTCTGAATGTTCTCTGAGCGTGTAAAATGGTTTAAAATCTTTTCTTTCTTTTTTGCTTGGTATCTACATGAAAGTTAAAGGAATGGTTCACACACAAATTAAAATTTGCTGAAAATTTACTCACCCTCAGCCCATCCAAGATCATAGCCACGGGAACATATTATATCTTGGGGGTGCTGGAGGGTGCTGGGGGGTGGGGCTTGATGTTGCAGGCCGGGGCCACGGTTAAACAGCCCAAACACTTATAGATGAACATACAAATTAAGACAGAGATAAATGAGAACGAATATATAGTTGTGCTTTTGTGATTTAAGTTCAATAATATTTTTTTCTTTAATATTTTTTATTATTTGTAACGGGATTTTTCTAGATATTAACCTCTAAATTATGCACCACGGTGTAACCACTAGATGGCTGAATAGTCCTATATATAAATACATACAAATGGTTTGCTGCAGAGTGAGAACTTAAGACATAAAGCACATTACTTGTACTAAGTTATTAATTTAGATATATTTTCAGACATTATTAAAGACTACATTTAATAAAAGTTGACATTTAAATGTTGATTTGAAGTGTCAGTTATTATTATTGCAGTTAAAACAGGACACAGAGAAAACATTTTGTTACTCATACTAGCTACAGCGTGATCAGTCACACAAAAGTTATCAGAATAAATAGAACAGAGACGGTCTGTGGTTGAGTTATGTATCTTCCTCCTTTTTGAAAAAATCTGCATCGCATGCAGCTACAATAGGCTACAATATGGTTGCGAATCAGGCAGTGAATGACAGCATTCTGATCCAATGGCAAAAAGCTCTCTGATCCAAAAATCACAAACCACATTCGACAACATATAAAAACAAAATCATCTTTAGAGTAATTTTATGAGAAAATGTGGAAAATTAAAAATGTAGGAAAATAAATTAAAGTCGTGTCAGCAGGGGGTGCTGCAGTACCCCTAGTTCCCGCGGCTATGTCCAAGATCAGTTTGTTTCTTCATCAGATTTGGAGAAATGTAGCATTTCATCACTTGCTCACCAATGGATCCTCTGCAGTGAACGGGTGCCGTCAGAATGAGAGTCCAAACAGCTGATAAAAAGATCACAATAATCCACAAGTAATCCACACCACTTCAGTACATCAGTTGATGTCTTGTAAAGTGAAAAGCCCCATTGGTGAGCAAGTGATGTAATGCTTGCATTCAAACATTGTGGAAACATTAGTTCCCTTTCAGTCGGTCACTCCCGACGTCACGTCGGATGACCGCGAAATTTTGGATCTCTCTTAGAGGGACCAAGCTACTTTCGAGTTTAAACTAAACGACCATGCACATTGGCAATGTTATTATTGCATCCAGCGCTGCTGAAACAGCGTGATATAAGTAGGCAGCAGATGCATGCGCATATCATCTTTTTGCTTCGGACCGAGCGATCACATCGTTCTGCTCCTGACTACTCTACTGAGAGAAGAAGACTGAACGAGTTCAGCGCGCTCTTGGAGAGCTCCTCGTGTTGGCGGTACGGCGCTTCAGCGGTGGTGGTTTCCCGTTGTCGAGTGGTTTGCACACATCAGGCTGCACTACCCCCTTTTTGTGTTGCAGATGATCATCTCCCCTGTTCGCCTCAGCACGCTAAAAGAGCTTTTTCCCTAAAAGAGCAATTTTGGGTGCGTTTTTTAAAGACGACGTTGCTTGGCAAATTTGACGTTACGTCTTTGTAAAGACGATGCGGGTTTTGCTATAGACAACGTATCACCCGGGCGTTTCTGGATGCGATCGTTACCTGGCACTGGGTGATGGTCACAATCCCTGCCTCACGTGCCTGGGCATTTAGCACACTGAGGTGGCGTTTGTGGATGCTCTGCTCCCAGCGGGGTAATTACCATCTCAGTTGCGGACCGGGACTCCGTGTTACCGCACGGGTGCGATGCCTATGACGACCTGGGAGAAGCTGCCTCCGCCTTAACACGCTAGCACAGGCCCGGCACTGAGGCTTGCACGAGGGTGTCACGACCGAAGTTTGCAGAGAACTGCCCACCGCTGCTGACCTGTGCGCCCCGAGCGACGAAGGTTACGCACGGTCCCTCGTTTCGTGCGATTTCCCCTATGGTGGATCCTAGGCGTGAGATGGACAAGACAACGATCTTGAACTCCCCCGTGTCCATGCCTGCCTGTCGGCGACAACGGTGGAAAACTTGCCCAGCTTCTCCGCTGACAAGCAGACTGATGCCATCAGGTACATTTCTGCCCGGCGGCAGCTGCTTGCCGTCGCCGAGGGCTGCCCCCTGGCCCGCCAACCAGAGCAGTGCTCCTTCTGCCTCCAGCAAAACTGCGCTGAGGAGCCAGCCGCAGGGCAGCCGCCCTGCCTGTCCAGGCCCCCGCCAGACCTGGTGGCAAGTGAGAGAGCAAGAGGCCCGGAGACGGGTGATCCAGAGGTGGAGGGACGTGCTCTTTAGGAGATGGTAAGCACACCACTCCCTTCCCCGGAGGAGGGCCGGGCGGTGAATCTTTTCATCTTTTTCCACCACTTACCTCTCGGTCGGTGGTACCCAAACTCTCGACAAAGAGCAATTCCTCTATTATTTGGGTCCCCAGAGGGGACGGGGGGATGTGGACGATCTAGTACGTATCACACTCACCCTCCTCTCTCGCCAGGGAGCAGCCGCGTCGGATCTGGAGGACGAACCAACGGACTACCCACGCACTCTCTGCTCGAATGCAGGTCAGTGTTACCCACACCAGACCCCGCCTCGGACCGGCTACGAGACCCCCAGGCTGGGTCCCTGCGTTCTTCTGCGCTGCCCCACTGCAGGTACGCCTGTAGTTACGTTGATGCCACTAGCGCGGTGTCTGAGAGCCTGGCTTGAGCTACCCAGCCCGCCTCGATGGCTCCTTTGAACCGTCAGGCTCGGCTATGCGATTCAGTTCACCCGGCATCCCCACAAGTTCAGTGGCATCCGCTTCATAACATTGAAGGCGGCCGATGGTCCTGTCTTGCGTGCGGAGGTCACAGTCCTACTGGCGAAGGATGAGATAGAGCCAGACCCTCCAGCCGATATGAAGACGGGGTTTTAATGGGTCGGAAGTTAAAAAATCCTCCACGGTCCCCCTCTATACCCTCTTGGGACCTGTGTCTGGTGCTCACGGCACTACAGCAGTGCCCATTTGAGCCTTTTTGCAGGCGGCTGAGCTGAAGTTCCTTTCAATGAAGAATTTGCTCCTGCTAGGATTGGCCTCCATCAAGAGGGTAGGGGACATGCACGCATTTTCGGTCAACGATTTGTGCCTAGAGTTCGGGCCGGCTGATTCCCAGGTAACCCTGAGGCCCGGCCCGGCTCGGCTATGTGCCCAAGGTTCCCGCTACCCCCTTCAGGGATCAGGTGGTGAACCTCCAAGCGCTGCCCTTGGAGGAGGCAGACCCAGCCCCAGTTTTGCTCTGTCCCGTCCGAGCCTTAAAGTGCTACATTGACCGGACGCAAAGCTTCAAGACCTCAGACCAGCTCTTTATCTGTCACGAAGGCCGGCAGAAGGGGAATGCCATCTCAAATCAGAGGATGGCCCACTAGATAGTGGATGCCATCACCCTGGCTTATCAAGCACAGGTTGTGCCCTGCCCGTTCAGGTTGCGAGCTCACTCAACTTGAGGTGTTGCATCCTCCTGGGCGCTGGCACGTGGCCCCTCATTGACAGATATTTGTAAAGCTGCAGGCTGGGCGACCCCTAACACATTCGCTAGATTCTATAGTTTTCGTGTGGAGCCGGTATCCTCCTGTTTTCTCACCTCAAATGGGTAGAAGCACTTAGAGGCCCCCCGCTTCGGGGCGGCTTGCAAAACCACTCCAGAGAGTCCATACAGTAGACCCTGTGAGTTCCTCCGTCCCCTCGGCAGTCAGACGTGGCTGAGCGTCCGGCGCCAGGCCTTCACTCACTGAATCCTAGAGAACCGGTAGAAGGCTGGGTTCCATAAGTAAGACCTAAGTGGATCTCATATGTGTAAAGTCCACAGTATAGCCTCGAGCCTGTGTTTCCCCGGCAGATTTCTGCCATTCCAAGAGGGTTCAATCATCTCCATTCTTCCATATGCACCTAAGGTATGTCCATATGTGTATTGCTTCCGAACCCTCCTTCGGGAAGGATGGGGCTTCCACAACATTCCTGTTCCAAGTGGAACGGGTAAGTTTTCCCAGTGTTTTCCAGTCTTACTCAGTGGGTAGTGCCATAGTAGCAGTAGCTGGTCCTCTTGTGCAGGCCCTGGCGCAGGTGGCTTCCACAGGACACTGGAAGGGGCAGCATCCATGGCGTTTTGGTAGGGATCCCAATTCGTTGGTCATGACGTGACTCGGTGTGACCGACTGAAAGGGAACGTCTCGTTTACGTATGGTAACCCTCGTTCCCTGAAGGAGGGAACAGAAAAGTCACGTTCCGTCGCCACAGCTCCTGTACCACCGTGAGCGGCCGGGTCACTGGCTCGGCTCCTCAGCGAAAACCTGAATATGCGCTGCACCTGCTGCCTACTTTACTCACGCTGTGATCAGCAGCAGCTGGATGCAATAATCACATGCCAATGTGCATTGGCTCATTTAGTTTACACTCAAAGTAGAATGGTCCCTCTAAGCGAGATCCCAATTTCGTCGTCATATCCGACTTACTCCTCCGTCCCCCTTCATCGAACCATACGTAACCGAGACGTTTTGTATGTTCTCTGAAGTTTCAAACACCAGTCACATTAAAAAAATTAATTAAAATAAAAGATAGAGGAATGCTCAGTGAAAATGTTTCAAGAAAAAAAAAAACTGTAGTTTTTTTTTTTGCTAATGTTTTGAGAACATTATTAATGACCAGATAACTTTGAATGAACATTCCATGAATGTTACTGGAAGAACATTTGTTCATAACTTTGTCCAGAACGTTATCCAAAGTTCTGAAAATGTTACTGTTAGCTGGGATTCTGTTGCATTCTAGCTGTTTTGGAATGCACAGATACATCCTGTGCGTTTGCCCCTCCACCCCAAAAAAAAGGTCATTTTTTAGTTCTCCATGTGAGAGACAATTGAGAGATGTGGACCCACTCTGGTGCCAGGTTGAGGCAACTCTACCCACAATCCTTTATTCTAAAACAAACCGATGCAGCCATTCATGAGCGCAAACAGAGAGTACATTTACATGGACAACAATAATCCGATTTTAATACGATTAAGACAATATTCTGATTAAGAATCTACCATGTAAACAGAGATTTTTGATTACCTTAATCCGGCTAAAGTCATATTCGAAGTAAACAGAAATCGAATTAAGACATGTGGAGTATTCCTATTTTAGTCGCATTACTGAAGTGCAGTATAGACATGTAAGCGCCTTAATCACACTATTACCGTCGTGTAGGAATTTCGCTGCATTTTGCAACAGGATACACACACGGCAGTGGTCAACCGTTTGACGGCAAATAAAAAAAAGCTTCAACACCCGCCGTCGTCTGTATGCACATACAAATAATTAACTGCACTTGAAGCTTTCATAAAGTTAAAAATGAAACACCCAAAACGGTACATGGCATAATCACGAAGACGAACTATATGTTTACACGTGAAATTCCAGAGGGGACGTCGGATGGCATCACGTGGGACGTAATGACGTGTGCCATTAATCGAACTATGTACTATAACATGTAAAACGGGTACATGAAAGGAATATTCTAAAAGCAACTCATGTAAACACCATAATCATAATAGTGGCTTATTTAGGATAAGGCAAATAATTAGATTACCGATGTCCATGTAAACGTAGTCAGAGTGCCTCACCATCCACCACTCCTCGCAAATGATTATGTTTGATCTCCAAAATACCTTTTAGGCATTTCAGAGGTAATTCGGTAGCTTGATTCTGCTTAAGTAGGGAATAAAAGTTTTAAAAGGTACCATGTCCCTCCCTAAAAAAAAAAAGACATTGTGATACTGCTGGTGGAACAGAATAAACTGAAACAGAACATCATTGCGGAATCTTCAAAATCCCAGTGGTTACACGCAAACATATAAAGGTTAGGTATGCTGATCATTCTAGTTTAATCGAGAGCTGTTTGATCTTGTCAAGTCAGAAAATTAAAGCTTCATATAGATGGATGGAGAGATGGATGTATGGGTGTTTCTTGCTTCTGATATGCTAAGCAATGGCTGTCACTCTCATTATTATCAAGCTATAATTCTGCAAAACCCACCGCTGAAAATGGAAGCGATCCTGAAGCATGTGCTACATAGATAAACACAGCATGTAATTACGGTGAATAGATGTCTGTGGGCTGATTGGCGCCTGCTGAAAGAGGTCAAAAAATGGAAAGGAACGAATCAGGATGTCCCCGTTTCCTCAGAGCAGAACATCCTACACAAGAAGTGCTTGTTTGTTACTGATACGACACACTTGCACAAAGAACAAGGACATAAAACAAAACTGCTATCATGATCAGTCCATCTTGATTAGATGACAAATGTTTATTTAAAATTTTTATAAAAGTCAACATCAAATAAACACAATAATAATAATAAAAACAAAATGAAAACAAATTCCAACCTATACATTTTCTTGTTTCACTTCAAAATAAACCTTGCTATTTAAATTAAAGATGACTTTGAATTTCGTTTTATCTTTACTTGAATATACCAAAACTTCCTCAGACAAACAATAAGAGATACTTTATCTATAAGAATGACAAATGTGGCATAGAAATGCTAATGTACAGCTAAATTACAACTTTTCAATAAATAAAAAAAAACTATAATTTTGCAACGCAAGTGACACAAGTGCATCAGTCTCTCTGAACATTTCTATTGAAAACACCAATAATAACAGCAATTCCACAGGCACAATTCTGCAATTTTCTGTTTCTGTTTTCTTTTGTGAGGGGACTGAGAAGCTGTCATTTTCATGAAGTGCCATTGCGAGTCAAAATTCAAATACTCCAGTGCCCAGAGGACACTGAACTCTGGCTCTTCAATCCTTTAAAAGCATTCCCAATGTCATTCAGCAAGAGTAGTTCTGTCTTGTATTGCAGTAAAAATATTTGGTCTCACTTTATATTAAGTGCCCTTAACTATGTACTTGCATTCAAGTGAATCATTTGGTAAGTTTTGGCCAGTCTTTTAATAGGCCGAGCATTACAAAGTACTTTATTGTTTACTACCTGGTTTAACATTGTACTATAATTTTGTTTAGATTTTATATATATATATATATATTATATTATTATATATATATATATATTATATATATAGATCTAAATACGTCACATTGTATTATAAGACACTGTTGACCCTTAAGCTTACCCAAACCACCAACTCGTTCCCTAACCTTACCCGTATCCCGCCTCAATAGCAGCAAAAGTGATTTGCAACACAATATGAACACAAAGTACATTGCACTTATTTTTTTGATGTAAGTACATAGTAGTTAAGGCCACTTAATATAACGTGGGTCCAAATATTTAAACACACGACATTTACACAAGAAGCAAAACTGCGGATAATAATATATTAAGAATTATTTGTATGTCTTTTTCTTGTTTTAAGCATAAATCCAGCTGAATTTATTGAGGTCTATGCTTACTAAAATAATAATAAAAACGTAACTGAAAATATGTTTCAAAATAATGTAGGCTCACATACATTCTCAAGTCATATCAGTGCCCCAAAAAGATGTTTTATTTTTACAGAGTGAGTATCCTGATGGAGACCGCCTTGTTGCGTAACAAGACCAGCTAAAAATAACTTTTATTTAAGACTAAATCATATTATGCGACACTTCTGTTTGCAGAAGTTGTTAATCGATGGCTGAGTTTTGTGTAATGCATCCTCCACACCACTAGGTGTCAGCATAATATATATGATAAGTAGTGTAAATGAAATAAACAAAGATATATTTTCTAAAAAACAATTCTAAATCGCATAGAGAATAAAACAATCAAAATTAAATGACTACCCTGAGAACAGTACAACCTACGACATGGGACATAACACTTTTTAAGTAAAAATATCTTGTTTTAAAGACATTTTTGTTGTTATTACAGGAAAAAAAGATGCAACTGTGCATTTGGTATCTTGTTGCATTTTGGCACAAGACACCGAAAATTGACATTTAAGACTATAAATATTGCTGCTAACAATCTCATTACATCTTTTTAATGGTGGCAGTGGCGATCATGCCACACACGTAATGACCTATGTGCAGGAGCACATCAAAGAAACCCGAAAATTGATTACAAATTCACAGTGACTTTCCAATCCAGCCCTCTTTAATTGCATCTTCTCCTGTACAATCGTGATCCTGGACTACAGCCAATTCCGCTCTCGCTTCTCCCATGTCATCCATCAGAACTGACTCTCCTTTGCACCCCAGCGCACACTGTTGTTCCAGAGACGACACCATGTGCTTTCTCTCTCACCACATACTCGGGCCCTTGATGTCTGTAAATTGGCCCTCACACCGACGGCATCTCTGGGCGATGCAGACTGTCGTTGCCAGCTGTCGCTAACAGAAACTGCCGCCACCTCCAGTTCTTGAATATCTCACCTCGTTGTCCAGAGACTCCCGGAGCAGACAGGACACTCAATAAACAAGATTTCTCATTGACTACGTCTCACAGAGACCATAAACTGGTGGAAAACAGCGTCTGGATCTACAACTTTCGGATGACTACAGCTTGTATCTCTAGGAGAGTTATCGAAACCACAAATGGAAAAAAGCACCACATATCACACTAAATAATGTAAGAGACAACTATTCGTATAGTGGATGAGTTCACACCGAATGCAAGCACATTTAGTGATGCTTCATCCACACCACTAGGTGTCAGTATATATAAAAAAAATATTAGTGCAAGACACCACTTTGTAACTAAAACAAACAAAAATAATATAATAATGTAAATTAAATAAAGAGTTATTGCATAAAAACAAGTCTAAAGGCCCGTTCACACAAAGAACGATGACTATAAAGATATATTATAACTATATAACTGTATTAGCATAGCGATAACGTTCTGTTTATTATAAGCGCGCACTGCAGTTTTGTCGTTTGCTCCTTTAAATTGTCAATCTCCTTAAAGCAGGATGGATTCTGATTTGCTGTCAATGTTTTTATCATTCATCAGCTGGAAAATAAATTGTTCTAAAAAGTGATTCCAACGATATCGTTCCTATGTGTCATTATTGTTATAGTTGTGGTATGAACTCTGCTATTCTTTTTACATTTAGAACGATTTGAAAAACTATATTTTATCGTTATCATTATAGTTATCATCCTTGGTGTGAACAGGGCTTAATTATCTTACAAAAATGTCACTTTTCAATTAAAAATATCTTGTTTTATTTAGACGTTTTAGTTACAGGAAAACAAGAAAAAAAAACTTCTTAAAAATATGTGTTTGGTGCCTAGTTGCATTTAGGAATGATTGTACAATCATATTAGTGCTCAAAAATAGGACTGTATTATGCTGCTGTTTGAATGGCAATATAACATGCAAAAAATTGTTAAAAAATTTAAAAGCCAACATACGCTAATTTGTTTTTTGGTCTCAAGCGCGTACAATGTTACTACTCAGATAGCTAGACTTTTGATTAGTTGCATACAATTTCCATTTTTCAATTTATTCTGGCCAAACACTCGGTCAAGAATGCCAAAAAAGTGACCAATCAGAATTTGTCACATTTTTATGTGTCATTAATATATGAAAAAAGTTAGTAACCAGGGTTGCCAGGACTGCGAAACAGAACCATCCTAATTCTTATTCAAAATTAGCCCAATCAGTTTTTTCCGTGGTTTTCCCCTCCATCAAAATCGTGAAATTGCTTTGACTTGCAGGCTAAAATAACAACCCACAGCAACAGTGCAAAAGTAGCCCAATTTTGCAGGAAAACCACAATTGGTAACACTGGTTGGTACCACAAAAATAAACAATCGTGGAATAAACAAATTGCACAACAGTGACCAGCAAGGATAGTGTTTTTCAGTCAGTTCTTGCCATCTTTGTGCAATGTGCATCAGACGGTTTGCGAACAGACTGTGGGCGATCTGTGGGCGAGCCGGCGGTCTGTCTGAGGCTGGTGCTATGTTACTACAAACTTGACATAAGGTGTAGGCGACAGTCAAATAGTTTCTATCTTATGTATGTTAGTCCAATGTGGTCTAAATAGCAGAACATCTCAAGTACCATCTAGTGGACCTTATTTTGACCTGGTCAACCATTTTGGTTAGGCTTAATAGAGCTGCTAGACCCCTTTGCACCTTGCTGTTTTGTGCAGTGAATTATTAGCTGCTGAGAGCATCAAACCACTGAAATTCAATTTTGCTCAATAAAGAGGTTTGGTACAGCATTGGGTCCTCGCTGTAAAATCTGTCCTGAAGCAAAACCAGTTGTTGTACACTGTCTCTGTTTTCCTATGTGACAGTTGTGCACATCATTAGTCAATTAACGGAGTTTTCACCGGTTCAAATATCAATACACATCTCTTGACAAGCATCATATTTATCAGAAAACTGAAAAAGGAATATATACATACGAATAATTCTGGGTAACATTTCTTTGTCCTTCTTTTTATTTCGTTAGGCACATCGTCATAGTATTGATTCCTCCATTCCTTACTCAGAACTCCAGCGTGTATGTCCCCTTGTGCTGATATTACTTCACCACATGCTACAAGACCAAATACATGCATTTTACAATTTAAAAATGATTTTACAACTTAGAAATTCTACTTTATATAATGCTATCAGCCGTAAAATGTAATGTTCTACTCAATCCTGCATTAATGCGTCCAAAGCTACACCTATTTTATTTTTAAATAAGAAAGGAAAACAACCTTGCATGCATACTTATGCTATTCTGTTATGAATATTCCCAAATTTCAGTTGACAATCTTGATGCGCATGTACTCTGCTTGTAGCTGACTGGGAATTGGGAACCTGTCAGCCTGACTACCATGATGAGCGGAGGGAAGCTTATGTAAATTGAGAGCTCTGTTACAGTGGAGCATGTGCTTTGTATTCAGAAACGCAGCGCTAATAAGCTGGAGTCAATGAGCCTGACAGTATTCTTCAAAAAAAAACAGCTAGGAAAAGTGGTATTTTAACTTTTTTCATCACTGCAGCAAGTGGTTATATTTCCTGCTGGGGGGGGGGGGGGGGGCAAAATCCAGCTAAAGCTGGTAGCTTTGATTTTTACACACTATCTGGTAACTAGCTGGTTATTAGCAGGTCCAAGCTGGTCAATTAGGCAGTCAACCAGTTACCAAAATCACCTGATCACTTGTTGTCGCTAAAGATCAACTTCGACCAGTTACCATCAATGAAAAGACTGTACCAGTTACCAGTTTACACAGAATTGTTAAGCTAGGTTTTCAGTCAAGAGGGCAAACATCATCAACTCGCTGAGAGAAAACCTGCATGTCATAGCATGAGGTGTTTTTAGGCTAAAATGAGCTGTTAGCATTTACCTGTGCACTTTCTGCTAGTGTCTTCTTTCTTGGAGGAACTCATGAGCTTGCAGTTGAAGTTCTCCTCCCAGAACTCAGCAAACCAGACGTTCCTTCTGTTGTTCTCCAGTGTGCGTGATGTAAAGTAGGTGTCGAAACCTGAAAATGACAACGTAAAACCATTAGCGATAGCATCAGATAATCGGTAATATTACCTGAAAAGCCATGTGCTATTATTTTGAGTATACCTGAACATACCAAAATTGCTTCACTAGTACATCTCCCAAAAAAAAAAAAGATGTGTAATGATAACGTATGAACAGTGCCAAGTTTGTTGGCGTTTCCAACATACTCACATGGCAATTAGTATCTATTTTACGTTTTAATGAACTGGTGGCTAATTTCTATGAATTTGTATCTCATTTGTACATTTTAACACAAAAGAAGATAGTTTGAAGAATGTTGGTAACCAAACAGTTGCCAGTAACCATTGACTTCCGTAGTATGAAAAAAAAAAGTCAATGACTACCTGCAACAGCTCAACTACCAACATAACAACATTGATGTTTCTGTGCATTATTAAACACCAGATCACTTTGAATGAACATTCTATTGAATCGCTGGAAGAACATTTGTTCGTAATTTTGAGAGAACTTGAGAGCTGAACACTGCTTCTCGGCCTTATTCACATTTCTAAAAATCATACATTTCTGTCCGAATCACATTGCACAAATTTATATGAAATGACTTTGTAAAATAGTTACATTTTCTCATGAGATTGAGTTGTGATTTCAGTCATCATCATCCTGCTGAACTGAATTACTGACCGAGAATGTGATGCTAGTATACTGGTGTAACTAGTTGGATAATCTCAACCAGTTTCTCTGAGCAATTAAATCACAGGTACAGCATATTAATTGTTTTATTATTTTTTAGAGAAGTTACCATTGTTGAATAATCAGCCTTGGCGTGAAAAGGCTACAACACATTTGTGTGGCAAAAGTTCTGCATCCCCAAAAAAATCCTTAAAGGGGTCATATGATGCTTTTTTAAAGATCATTATTTTGTGTATTTGGTGTAATAGAATATGTTGACATGCTTTAATGTTCAAAAAACACATTATTTTTCAAATACTCTACATTATTGTAGGTCCTCTATGCCCCGCCCTCCGTTTTCTACAAAGTCCCTCCTTCCGACAAGCGCAGTCTGCTCTGATTGGCCAGCTGACACCACAGCTGATCAACAAGCACTCGTCGGAAATGTAACGACCCTTACCATAATCGTGACCTTCATCTTTCAAAATAAATGTAAAGACAGAACCAGAACGGGAACAAGTCCGTGACAGACCCAGTGGAAGTCTGTGTTTGCATACACAAGCCACGGTTAAGACAGCTGAATCCACTGTGATGCAATTGGGTCCTCCTTCCAGATCCCTGACAATGGCTGCTTCAACACTAACTGTGGTTACTGAAACCACGCCTTCTTTCTTTGCATGCACATTTGGCCGGCATTATGCTAATATTTCCACATAATGACCTAGATATGTGGGGCGTGTTAGAACGATCCGTTTTAAGGGGGCGTGGCAGAGTCGTAACTTTGGGGGGGGGGGGGGGAAAGAAAGAATATCTCTTTGTTTGAGACTTTAGTCTTTGCAACTTCAGGGATCTTATCTATGCACATTCAGCTTGTAACACTCCAAAGAGAAGGGAAAACTTGAAATCGCATCATATGACCCCTTTAACATCCTTATTTGTCATTCTTCACGTCAGGAAGCTTAGCATGTAATCAGACCGTTCGCCATCAGCAGACAAACAATAACATTTATCAATCCGGATCCTGAAGAGTCTTTTGAGTCTGTTCTTGTTGTCTGCCATCAAGGCTAATAACGTGCCTCATCTAAATAGGTTTGTGGCGTAATGAAGCTTTCATCCACAGTGTAGCTACAAAGACAAAGGTCAGCAGAACATTTCATTTGGCCACAGGCATCGGCTAACCTTACATAGTCATAAATCATTTAAACTTTGTTTGCTTCCACTCGGCAGACTGCAAAGGAAGTGAGTCCGGGTCTGTTTTGCCCACTAGAAAATAAGTGTTAAGAAAGAGATAATGTGTTATCATTAAGCTGCTACAGCAGAGCTACCCTAAGCCAGTCAACAAATGCAGCTGAAGTCTTTAATGCACTCCTGGGCATCGCATACTCTTGAGTCGGAGCAAGTATTTAGCCTATCTGTGGCTCCCAAGCTGCATGCCCCGCGTTGGCATCTTGAGTGCTGGAGTCTGATGGTGAAGTCTGTCACTTCTTCTGTGATCGGTTGAAATCAAGATTTCCCCCCGAATACTCAAAGTACATCACCACACTTTTTTGAAGTGCCTATAGACTTCAGGCAAGGGTAGCACCATATGTAATTTCTGACAGGAATGAAAACTAAGCTGTGAAAGTTAGAAGTACAGAGCGTTCAATGGATTGTACTACAGTTTAACAACATATTGATTGTTTAGCTGATGAAACATATTTCCAAAAATAACTTTCAGTAGACAAGAACTCCACAAAGAAATTTTGAAAGTTGTTAGTTGTGAAAATAGCATGATTAGCACAAATAGCACATCCTATTGTAAAATCTGTAAGTCTATCCCTCACAGCCTCGTTCTCATCCACATTAAATTCAATATGGTGTCTTACCTGATTAAAGTCTATTGAGACATTTTGGAGAGAAAGTAGAGGGAGTAAAGCAAATAATGGGAAGGAAGGGTGAAAATAAGCATTTGCAAGCCAGATTCAATCTCAAATTTCCCACATGTGCACCATGAGAAGGTGCATTTTTTGCATAAATTCTTGTGTAAACAACTGACGTAAAACTGATTTTACAAACTATTTGTGAACCAGATGTGAACTGAATGCAATTATTCAATTGAATTGCAAATAAAAACAGTTCTACAAATGATTTACACAGACATCTGTTTAGCTCATCGAGCACTGAATTTGTGAAGAGAAAAGGGCAATGTGAATGTGAACTGGTTGTGAGTCAGATTCAAACCCACTTTTCCCACTTGAGTACCAAGTATGTGCACCAACTGCTAAGCTGTGGCTCTTAGTACACACAATGAGCCTTTTTCATGAAGCATGTGTAAATCTAATGTAAATAAATTAAAATTTTAATAAAATTAAAAATTCAATTAAAATTAAAATAAAATTAGCAAGCCAGTTTAATGCAATATTAATACTTAATGCTAAAGAATTCAATAAAAAAAGTTCACACTACAAATGAATTACACAGACATCCGAAGACAGAAGATTGAGAGGCGAGAGAGGGAATATAACTGTGAACTGTGTCAGATTCAAACCCACACTTCCCACATGAGCACCACAAGTAGGCAGTACTGCTAAGCTCCCACAACACAATGAGAGACAAATGTGTAAATTTCTCTGACAATGGATGTAAGAATCATTTGTATCAACCACATGAGCAAAATGAGAGGAATGGATTTCTGTGTTCGTCAGTAGTTCGTAAAAACTTTATATAACAACAGAAAAACAGCTTTTTTTACCGCGTTAACCATGTAAAAATTGTTAGATAAGAATTGAAACGTTTTATCAGACATTTGTTTTGCTTACAAAAGACATATGATGCTGAGAGAGTCAGGTGGAACATGATCAGGAAATGTTGCAAGTCAGATGTGAACCGGTGTTGCCCACATGAGCATCACAGCTCAACACGTCAGTGTATGTACAGTCATTTTAAAGCCATGGCTCTGAAAACACACAAATCCCATTCATGAAATACAAGCAGAAATATGTCTGTGTAAATCGTTCGTAAAATCATTCGTATGATAACTGTCCCATTTTGTACACTAAATGTTTTAATACATAATTCCCAATAAAATCCAAGCAGATCAAATTTCTCTGCATGTAGTTCATAAAACCATTCTTACATAAAACTTTGCATTGTAAACGTTTTTATGAACAAGTTACAATAAAATGTGTTCTGCTCATGTTTTATAAACAAACCCCAGTTTTCATAATCACTACAACATACTGACCCATGCTCAAAAACTCTGCAGTTTATGTTCTATGGCCTTAGCAGCTAAATTATTCCTCAGGCTGATTGATGCATGTTTTCCGTTTATTTGTCAGATGACCTTGACCACATGTGCTCTACCCATCACTCCACGGGCGTACTTGACTCAGAAACGTATCCTCAGCAGGTTTGTGTGCTCGCTCATAAATTCTGCTAATTGCAGCTTATTTGTACACAAGCCTTGTACACAAGAAACTCCCAAAGGCCTGTCTGTGTCATTTGCTCCGTGTCTGGAGGACAAAGCTCAGAGCTTCACCTTTTGTTTAAAGTGTTCAACAGCTGCTCTGTTGCTGAGAAATTAACAGGCAGCCCGTGAACCTCCACCACGGCGGGATTCAGGAACCGTCCTTGCCATCCAATAGTCACTTTTTTTATAAATATTAACAATATATCTAAAATAAGGATTTTGACCGCACTTTACATTAGTCAAAAGCCATAGGGGGGATTAGATTGGACATGAAGCCATTAAATAAAGCACTAGACATGAAAATATTATGGGGAGACAGTTTGAAATAATCCATTAGAGTGTAGCATCAATCATATTTATCTTCCTAAAGTATAAATGGACAGAACCTTACAGTAGAATTATATATATATATATATATATTAAATATATAACTGTATATTACTGTACATAGAGAAATATCTACTGCAGTAATATACACACACACACACACACACATTTTACATATAAAAATATATATATACAGAGTGACAATAATTATGAAAGAGTGAATTAAAATATTATTTTAAATAAAGGCCATCAAATAATCCAGATTCATCAAAGAATACTGAACAAAAAAATGTGTCACAGTTCCTGAAGGCCTGAATGAATGAATGAAGCAGCAAAACTGTTTTCAACATTGATATTAAGATTTTTAGCATCAAATAAGCATATTGAAGATTTCTGAAGGATCATGTGACTGAAGACTGGAGTAATGATGCTGAAAATGTATAAAACGTAATGTTAAAATGGAAAAAAAACATTTAAATAAAACAGAATATTTCACAAAATTACTGTTGTTTTTTAATATTTTTAATGAAATAAATGCAGCTTTTGTAAGGATAAGATATTTTGCTTAAAAAATCTTTTTAAAAAGCATTCAAAAATATTTTGGTAGATGGTAGGCTGGGCACTGGGTCCGGAGTGTCCACTCCACAAAGGCAGCGAAATTCGCTCGGGGCCCATCTTCGGACAACATCGCTCTGCACGAGATGTTTAAAGGCGTCGTAGAATGCACAGAGCGTGTCATCAGGGTAGCTGGTTAGAGCAGCGTGGACCAGGAACAGTCTAGTATGGCCCTCAAGCGATCTCTCCCCTGCTTCAGCAGGAGCAGGAGGTACTCCAGACGGCTGAGGGGATCCATGGATAACACAATGGAAACAAAACACTGAGGGAAAAAAAAAACGGAAACAAAAACGGAGCGTAGACACACGGAGGTAGCGGTTTCGGTCGGGTCTTCTGTCACGCTTTGCTTATGAGAGGAACGAGGAGACGAGGTGACGTGCAGATTTCACAAAACGAGAGTCTTTAATAATCCAACAGGGAGACACAGAGCACAAGGAAGACGTTCAAGACCCGACAAGGAAACATGAGACAGACTGCACAATTATACTAAACTTAACGATGGACAGACAGGTGCGGGGAATCAACTAACAATGAGACAACGAGAACAGGAACATGACCAAATAAGGGAACACTGAAACAGAAACAGGCAAAACAGGTCCATAATCCTGATAGTACTATTAATAAAGTCAAGATTTTTAAAAAATCTATTTTTGGGGATAAAATGAGTAAATATAGCCCTTGAATACTACAGCAACAAATAGGTAATTATTGTGCAATAAACCCCAAGAAGGTGATCAAAATGTGAAGTGTTTCTGGAAATATTGAAAATTTATGAGAAGAGGGAGGCTTTATATCAGTCGTGACACAAACAAGCACATCTATGTAGGAAACCCATATATATTCCTCCCTAGGGCATACATTTAAACCAAAAAGACTGAAGACCAGCATGCATTCCTTTAAAGAGCATGTAGGCAGTCGCATGTGTCTTTCCAGCTTTTCAACAGGCATTGCCACGGAAGATTAATTCAGGCAGGCCTACGCCGTTTCCTTCTGACTCTGCAACCCACGGCCAATCCATCGTCATGGGAACCGTGCAAGCAAATGAGAAGGTTCCCACACCCCTCCCGGACCACTTTATAAACAATTACACACGTTTTAAAACATCCTAACGCCTCAAGAAGAGACGTTCCACCAGAAATCCTAACTTGTGGCATCAAGCCATTGCGAGAAACCTCAGGTGACAATCGCTAGCGCTGACGACGCTTCAAATAAAGTGCCTGAGTCTCGAATGCCACGCTAGATCTTAGCCTCCTCGCTGTGATTTTATGGACGGTCTGAGGTTAAACGTTGCTCAGAGCCTGTTGGGGAGAAAAGGCAAACCGAACTGATCTCCAAATCAACAAGGATCACACTCCAAGCTGTCACTCCGCTTCGAGTGTCTCCGAGCTGCTGATATAACGTTGTTGCGTAGCTAAACCGGCTAATGCACTCGCAATTTGTCTCCGTCTCTGAAGTGAGCTCCAGACAGATGGGGGCTGACAACTTCAGATCGATTCTGCTAAAACAAATCATTGGGGGAGGAGGTAAGAAAACAGATAATAATTTAATAATTTGCATAATTTCAGTGGTGGTTTTTGTCAGACAAACAGGGAAAATAAGGAAATAAGCTTCCGTTTTCTCGGAAAACTGCTTGCATTGGCATTCATTTGAATGGTGTCAGACTAAGAAGAAAAAAATAGTAAATTAATATATGTAGTAACTATGAAAATAGGTAAAAAAAAAAAGGCTAAAATGTTCTGCTCAGCACCGATTCAACCAGTTGTAGACGAAATTTTGTTGTTATATTCAGAAACAGGCCATTAACCCTCTAAGCGCCAAAGTCGCAAAATTGCGACAAGACGTCGTACTTAATAAAATAGACTGTAGATCCTAATATGGTGTAATATCTCATTTGTATTCCCTACCACTAGATGGCAGACATGTAGTACTTCAATTCTAGACCAAAATTACGTCACGTTCCTATTCAAAGTGTTCGAGGAAATAGCAGAGCAAGTGAGCTATCGTGTCATTGATGTGGAAGCAGTTCAGTACATAGCGTGCGAGTAAATTGTGAGATTTGTGAGAGAAAATCGCCAAATGGCTAATAAAATGTTGTACCGTGAGGATGTGTTGCAAATGTTATTTGCTGATTCTGACTCTGAAGGGGAATATTTGCCTTTTGGAAATGACGATCAGTCGTCTAATAATCCCGCTTCTCCCGGTACATCTTTGCAGAGCAATGGTGCCGCCGTGCAAGGCGCGAGTGTTCACGAAGCACAAACAAGTGATCATTTCGACCCTTTGCCCAATGGGGATGGGGTGGTGGCAGTGGACGTGGTCGTTGTGTCCATAGGAGAGCTGTTGCTAGAGGTAGAGGCAGCAGGGGTAGGAGAAATAGGGCTGGAAGTAGCACTAGCTCTTTGGATCCAGTCAGAGCGGCTCTGGATCCAGTGCCCCAAAGAGGTGGGAGTGACCGCGGTATACGGTGCAGTCAGTGTGGGGTAGGTCTGTGCGCTGTGACATGCAATGAGAGGTACCATACGCTCAAGAACTATAAAATGTGTCACCTAGATACCTGATTGGGCAGATAGCTGGTCAACTGATCAAAAAATAGGCACATGCATTTTACAATTGGCAGAGTAATATAGTAATAATTTACTACTTTATCCTGTTTTACTGTTGATTTCCTCTTTCCTGATAATTTGGAATGAGGATAAAAAGACAAAAAAAACATGCAAATAAGTTCAAACATCCATTCAATATCTATTATTTCCTGAATATTACTGATGAACTGATCAAAAAGTAGGTTACTGTTCACATGCGTTTTACTACTATATAGTATAGTAATGTAGTAATATTTTAGTACTTTCTCCTGTTTTATTGTTGGTTTCCTATTTTCTGAGCATTTGGAATGAGGATAAAAAGACAAAAAAAAAACATGCAAATAAGATCAAACATCAATTCAATATCTATTATTTCCTGAATATTATGAAATGTAAGATGACCGCCCCCTAATGACATCATAATATGCAAATTAGACGAGTATATTTACACCCCACATAAACTTTCGGTCATGCCCAACATTTTTCTAATTTACAGTAAATCTCTATCTTTAAGCCCTTTCAAGCCACAAGCTTTTAAAATCTTGATGTCAAAATCCAGCATTTTTCCAAAATCCCTGGCGCTAAAGTTAAACAAACACATGCTACATTTCTACCTTTGTTTCACTTTTTTATTATGCTGGAAAACATGGCACATTGATATTACTCACACTTCTGATTAGGGTTGTTTAATTATTCAAACTTCTGTAATGAATTATCCAATTTTTTTGTAGCTAATTGTAGGCTTTTTTTTTGCAGCCTGTGCTTAAAAAAAAAAAGTTAAATAAATAAAATAAAATAATAAAAAACATGTACATCTTATGCCCTTAAAAAATTGGGGTCAGTATGTTTTTGTTTTCTAAATTTATTTACTATTATGTATTTGTATTTAAGACATAATAATTTTACAGCCAGGAATTGCATTAATGATATAAAGTGACATACTCTTACATTTTTACAATAACATTTCTATTTTAAATAAATGCTGTTCTTTTGAACTTAATTCATCAAAGAATACTGAAAAATGTATCATGATTTCCACAAAAATATTAGCCATATTCACACGTACCCGGGTATTTTTATAAACTGAGTTTTTTCTTCCGTTTAAAAAAAAAATCTCTGTCCACATGAAAAACGCAAACGCATGCTATGAAGCAATGTCAAGAGCATGCCAAACCAACAGGAAGCGATATAATTTCAACCGTAAAGCCATGTTGGCCAATCAGAAGCCTGAAAAAGTTTCCAGTAGGTGGAGATAACAGCACAGGCTCTGACGTCACAAGCCAAAAACTCCGGTTTCGCTGTCTACAAGATAACACTGCAACCGGAGTTTTTGAAAACCTTCACCCTGGCAGGCGTTTTCAAAAATGTTTGGTTTCAGTGACCTGGTGCTGCGTTTGCATTTGGACGAACAGCCTAACCACGTAGAAAAAGCTGCGGTTTTAAAAATAACCGCGTTCGTGTGGACAGGGCCTTAATCAGCACAACAGGTTTCAGCATTGATAATAAAGAAATAAATGTTTCTTGGGCAGCAAATCAAAATATTAGAATGATTTCTGAGGATCACGAGTCATCTTATTGTTTTACATTTATGAATGTTCAGGAATATACAACAACAACAATACTTAATAAACAATACTATTATTTTATAATAAATAAACAAATAAATTATATAAAAAATGTATTATGTTTGCATGCTAAAATGTGATTACTTTCTTATGTTATGCAACTTTAAAAATGAAGCTTGTGGTGAATTGATGTCAAAAATGTCATTTTGTTTGTATGCTTATTTATCTTCATAGCTTCTACTTGTTTATTACTGCTCGTTCGAATTAAAGCAAAAAACAAACAAACTGTTTTTGACATGAATTATTTAAACCTCAACTCTCTTAATTATTCAGTTTTGGCTGAAAATATATCACCCTGAGATTTAACACTAAACAGCCCTGCAGTACATTTAACTTATATAATACATTATAACTGGGTCAGAAAATAACTCCCATATCTCTCATTGTGGCATAAACGTTGTTGACCTCTTGTGGTTAAAGACCCCATACAAATTTTAATCCAGTGGCTTTTTAGTCCATGCCATTTTTAGCTGTTATGCAACTGTAACAATATTAGCGACAATATTACTGACACAGATACACTGAGAGAAATGGTGTAGAATTTACTTTAGGAAACAACTTTTATTCAGAAATTGCTTGTAAATGTAAAAAAAAAAAAAAAAAAATGTTAAGTAATAAGCAACTAGTAACTTGCTCATTTATAAACTTGTTACGTCCCATATTGTTCTGGGAGGGATGTTTTCTCCTTTTTCTCTCTCTCGCCTCACTCTCACCTCACAGGACCTGTGATTGGACCATGCTTCTGTCAATCATCAATTCTACGCGACGCTTTGTTGACCAATCAGACGTTAGTGGGACGCGAGTTCGGGAGGAGCATTTGCTTTTCATTTGTTTGCTCTCCCACGTTTACTTTGGCGTTTGCTCCTGTTTTTGTTTCCGAATTTGAGTTACTGTGTGTTTGCGTTTTCTCTTGTGAAACTTTACTTTTCAGTGGCTGTTTAACTGCGTTTATGCTGTGACTCTACTCTCGGTTTACCCGAGCTTATTCAAGTCCTTCTTCGACACTTAGTGATGGGACCAGTGCAGCATGTCACGTGACTTACATCTTACTACACGCAGGGTAAAGTTGTTAAAAACACACTAACAGTGGTGTATAAAGTACCTGAAAGCCATACTCAAGTAAAAGTACAGATATCTTACAAGAAAATTACTTTGGTAGAAGTTGAAGTCACCGTTTCGAATATTACTTGAGTAAAAGTCTTAAAGTATGTGATATTTATTGTACTTAAGTACGAAAAGTATTTTTTTAAAATCTTAAACGTACTTAAGTATTGAAAGTAAAAGTACAAGTAAATGCAAAACGGCAAAGAAGCAAATAAATATATATATATATAAAAAGTTCATACACAGCTTGAGTAGCAAGAATGTGTTCATTTTTAACTCTTTCTTCCATTCTGGATAAGAATAAGAAGCACTTCATCCGGTACTTAGTGTCTACATTTCTGGAATCTGCTTCTGAAATAGCATTTAGATGTATTTACACAGTTTAGTGTAGCTCAGAGGGGACAAGGGTGCATTTAACCTGCCGTTTCGGATGCATAAATAGGCCTAATGTTTTGTTTTTAACATAAAACGTTAAATACTGATTTTTTTCAATAATTTAAAACATAACAAAAATAGTCGAAATGTGAAATTAAAACCGCCAGTAGGTGGCAGCAAGTCACTGTTAATAAGTGATTCATTGCGATTGAACTGAATAATTTAAACGGTTGATTCATTCAGAAACAAAGCATTTGATTGTGTTAATGTGTGAATCACTGAATCATTTATTCAACGGATTCGTTCAAAAAGCTGATTCATTCAATAATTAAACACCGTCCTTTTGCTCAGAGACTTAAAACAGTGCTGTGATCTTTGTTTGTAACTATATTTGTTAGCAAAATTGAGCAAAAAAAAAGCAATATTATGTCTAAAATGTAAGTCACTTATTGCTTAACTTGTATAAAATGATTATTAAATGAGTTAATGCTGATATCTGCAGAAAAACGGTAATCATTGTGTGATATAGATTAAGTTAACTACATTAAATTATATAAATATAAAAAGAATACAGAAACATTTTTGCCGTCCATAATTTAGAATGCCTGGAATTTTGAGTTTTAATAGACTAATAAATCAACGTGCGTGAACTCTGTATGTGTGATTTGGTGATATAGCCTATTTGATAATGTCAGATCGCACATCATTACAACAACACTTACCATATTATCGCAGAAGATATACTGTATATCGCACACCCCGGACTCGACTTGAGTGGAAAATGAATCACCCGCGGTTGTGCGCGCACTTGTTTGCACATGAGCAAAGATGCTTTTTAGGAGTCTTAACTTGCAAACACCAGACCGCTGATTCGTCAAACATGCTTTCCTGCAGTCCGTGTTCTTCTGACGATTTTGTAGTAAGTAACGAATATGCTTCGGGGAAATGTATCGGAGTAAAAGAATATATTTTAGTTAGGAAATGTAGTGGAGTAAAAGTAAAATTTGGCTGAAATATAAAAACTCAAGTAAAGTACAGATACTCCCAAAAAAGACTGAAGTACTGTAACGAGGTATTATTACTTTGTTACATTACACCACTGCACACTGGTTTATGAGCGGATGCCAACCTCTGTATTTATGTTTGTCAGTCAGTGTAGTTAGTGACGTTCTACGCTGAAGAAGTTATTTTCTTTCTTTCATTTATTTAGTTTAGCTTGGTTTTGATTGGTGCTAGTTAGCGTGTTTGTTTTTATTATTTTCTTTTCTTTAGCACCACTCTTGTCCCTCACTTTTGTTGTCTTTAATCCATTACGTTTGTATATAATTTGTAAATAGATATTTGTTGTTGTTTTTTTTTTAAGGTATTTTGGGTTTGTTTAGATTATTATTACTGGGAGCTTTGTAATATTGACTTATTTCTCTACTAAACAAAATTCATATTCAGTTTTGTCTCTGCCTGCTTCTTAATTGCACACACCCGCACCTCCATAGCAGAGAAAAGTGATTTAGCTTAAATATCTTTTTATTTATTAAACGTTTTGTGTTACTTCCCAAAAACCCTAGACGCCAGATAATTAGGGAGACGTAACATAATTGGGGGCTCATCTTAAAAAGCGGATGCTGTCTCTTTTGCTGAGGAGTGAGGTGTGTGTTGTTTTGTTTCAGGCAGAGTTTTGTGTGAACGTTAGGTTGAGCAAATTTGGTCTTGTGACGCATCGTAATCAGGTTTGATGGCGTTTAACTTACAGAGTTTCGTTGATAATCCCTCATTAGAGGTGAATGGATGAGTTGAGCAGGAAGGATGAGTTGTTAATGATAGCTGCCCACTTCCAAATTACGATTCCAAAGCAATCTTTGAAAAAGAAAATTAAGGCGGAATTGATTGATCGAATTTGGAGTTTTAAGCTTGCCAGACGTAGACAGAAGGGTGGTACCCATGGATGAGGAGCATGATGTTGTAGAAATAGGTAGAAGGGGAAGGTGAGTTAGCCGCAACCAAGGCGGAGGCTAAAGTTGGGGAAACTCTTTCACCTTTTGAACCTTTTTCACTAGGTACTCCCAAATCAACAGGGGAGGCACAGTTGAAAGTACGCATCACACGGCTCCGTGTGGAGAGAGAGAGAACACAGGTCCGCCAGGCAGAGCTAGCTCTGCGTCTACAGGTCCGCAAGCTCGAAATTTAAGCCGATAAGGAAGTTAAGCTTCGACAGTTGGACATCGAGTCCAACTTTTCCAGACAAAATTTTTTTCTCAAATATGGCCACTTTGAGTTGAAACTAAGATGAATGTAATTCCTAACTGAATGTGACGAGACAAAACATTTTGCACCTTTATTTTGGCACTGTCCACATTTTCACATAATGTCCGTCTATGCACTACCGCCAACGCGTGCATTCTCGTTCAAACTCACGTATCAGGACTCGATATAAGGACTGCCCGAAGGCACAAGGTGAGCATAAAAGACGCTCTGGATTGTTTGCGGAACAGTCGAGCGCTGTGTGAGAAGTTTTCTGTGCACACATCTGAAGCGCACGCACACAGACAGCCGCGTCTACATCACGCGAATACTAAATTGAGCTCTCTTGCGCTTTTTTGTGCATAGATGAACAATTACAGACAAAATTACATCAAAATGCGCGTTTTGGCGAATATCCTAGTAAACACAGTCGGTTAGGCATATGTTTTAACGTAAACAGTTGAGAAAGAAAATGCATGTGTATCTGTATATTAAATCCGTGCTTCGTTCTTAAAGTGAAAGCAAACTAATAATAAATCTAATGCTGTCAAAGAAAAATACAAGTGCTCACTGCTCCTGACTAAATAACCTTTGTAACATCAAAAATGATTAATCTATATTTAATTTATACAGTGAAGACTATGCAGTTATTTTACATTTATTACATTTCTTTAGCGTGCCTGAACATTTATTTTAGACTGAGCTGAAAAACCTGAAAAGCACGGTTTATTTAATTTGTGTCTTTGTTATACTGCATTTATTTTCTGCTATTGCTTGTAATTTGGTTATCTGTAGAAAATATTTTTAGCACTGAGCCCATAGTAGCAGCCAGAATTGTTTTTCCAATTGTTTATTTTCTTAAAAAAATGTGTAGGCCTATTTTTTTGTTGTGAATGTCCCAATTGATGTGAACATTTCAGATGTTCGTGTTATATATTTTGGTTGCATTTGTGAGTTAATAAGTTTAAAATAGATATATATCATATCATAATATCGATTGATCGATATACTCCTGTATCGAATCGAATCGTAATCATATCGTAGAGTTTTTTGAGGTATCAGCAAATATCGTATCGCTGGGTTTGAGAATCAATATCGTATAGTATCGTGACGAACCATCCGATTTACACCCCTAATACATACATACATAAATGGTGCCCCCAAGGCACTGATTAAAAATAAAGTAATTGCAATGTTTTATCTTAAAGTTTTGACTTTTCTTCTCAGAATAGCAATTCTGAACTTATTTATATGCAGAATTGCAAGCAAAAAAGTCTGAAAAGTGTGATATAAACTCAGATTTGTAAGACAAAAAGTCACAATTACCTTAATATTATTTTTTTTATTAGTATTATATTAACTCATTGTATTTTAATATTTCTATTAAAACTATTTTTGTATTTACCCAAGTTATTTTATTATTATTATTATTATATACTTAATTAATTAATTTAAATTGTCTACTGATGATGTGATCATGCACTCACGGGCGTGTCCAAATTTTTGTCCAATCAAAATACATCTCTTTAGGAGAATGTCCTTCCCCCAATATCACCACTTTCTGACAAGCAACAGCAAGTAGCAAATCACAGTCCATAGCTGTGATGCAAACTAAAGGCTATTAGCTATTCAGAAAAGTGGAGGGGCCAATCAATAAGTCCCACCCAAATTTCCTGCTAATTTAGCAGACACTTTTATCCAAAGCCACTTACAAATGCAGACAATGGAAGCAATCAAAATCAACAAAAGAGCAAACAACAATATAATAAAATATAAACAATATAACAAAAAACAATATTTGTCATTTGTCAACACATGAAGCAAAGAGGGACCTGTCAAGCAATCTCATGATGATGTTGTTAAAGAAACACAAAATCCACACCATTTTGGGAACAAAAGAAAAAGTATATATGATTATTGCTTCCTATCAAAGTGAGCATAAATGGCAACAGTCCCAATACTTTCAATCTCACTCTTGTAATGGCGGTGATGGTGAAAGGCTTGTCATTGTAAGTTTAGGGTCATAATCAGAAATCCTGGAGAGACAATTCCAGGCTCCCTATTGTTAGAGGGCCATCTACTACATAACACAATAAGCACCCAAACAAACAAACCCAGTCGGAGGTCACAGTAGAGGCCTGGGCACCAGCTGTGAGCCTAATGGCCAAATTAAAACTAAACCGAGAGACTGAAATGCCATATGATAAGGCAGAGAGGAACCGCTTTTTGCACAGTTTGATCCAATTACAGACTGGGCCAAGAATGTCAGATTCCTCCTAGCTCATATGCTAACGTCCGAGTAACAGCAGGTGGAGGAAGTTTGATGCTTGAATAGTTTGATTTGTCAGGTGAATATTGTTTTGCGGTTGAGTCATGATTCAACAATTCATTACAGGTTTACTCTAATAATAATAATTATGCAAATGATAGCCTGACAATCATATATTTAAGATGGCAAAATATTTTACAATAGATAATTACAGAGCCTGCTTTGTAAATTGTGGCCAGGTTATAATAATTTGTTCTTGTTTTATTTAAATCATGGCCACATTTTACTAAAATGCCACGATTTACTAAAATGAGGGAACAATTTATTGAAAAATTAGTGATTTACTAAAATGAGGGAACACATTTGTGAAACATGACCACAATTTACTAAAACGAGGGAACGAATTAGTGAAATATGACAATTTACTAAAATGAGGGAACGGATTAGTGAAACGTGACCACAGTTTACTAAAATGAGGGAACTAATTAGTGCAACATGGCCACAATTTACTAAAACGAGGGAACAAATTAGTGAAACATGACGATTTACTAAAATGAGGGAATGCATTAATGAAACATGACGATTTATTAAGATGAGGGAACGAATTAGTGAAACGTGACCACAATTTACTAAAACGAGGGAACGAATTAGTGAAACATGACCACGATTTAATAAATGAGGGAACAAATTAGTGCAACATGGCCACCATTTACTAAAACAAGGAAACAATGTAACAAAACGTGACTGTGATTTATAAAAATAATGGAATAAATTAGTGAAACGTGACCACGATTTACTAAAACAAGGGAACGAATTAGTGAAACATGACGATTTACTAAAATGAGGGAATGAATTAGTGAAACGTGACGATTTACTAAAATGAGGGAATTAATTATTGAAACGTGACGATTTACTAAACCGAGGGAACAAATTAGTGAAACGTGACAATTTACTAAAACGATGGAATAAATTAGTGAAACGTGACCACAATTTACTAAAACGAGTGAACAAATTTGCTAAAATTATGAAACTAATTAGCAAAACATGGTCACGATTTACTAAAACGATGGAACAAATTAGTGCAAAATGGTCATGATTGAACTAAAACAGTGGAACTAATTAGTACAATGTTGTCTCATCACGAGTATGAATTAGTACAACTTAGCCATGATTTAACAAAAATGTAGGAACGAATAAGTACAACATGACCACGATTTATCAAACAAAGGAACAAGTTAATAACACGGCCACATATACTTAAGTTGTGGAAACAAATTCTTAATTTATGGCTATAATATATATATTTTTCCCCATGTAAACAGACTTATAAAGGGAGAAGCAAATATTTCACATATCTTGTAGACATCAAAAGTTCTGCATCCTATCAAACTCCATGCAATTTTAGTGTAAATGCATCCATCCATTCATTTATTGATTCATTTGGTAGAAGCTAGCAAAACAGCCAGATATCATCAGGTTGTGTGATGGATCCACACCAGCCTACTTTAAATATGGGTTACTAGTTTGCCAATGTGTAGGTTCACCAGGTAATTTTGGGTTCTGACTCAAAACCGGTTAAGAACCACTGGTTTCTACCGGAAATATCGTCTTTAAAGCATTTTATATTCTAGTAGCTAAATGGCAGGACTGACATTCCTATGATTATCCTTGCATCATACTCTAGCATCTCTAGGCCATTCCCTAAGTGCTCGTCACATTGGAGCGCTTGGGCTATTCCTGAAGAGATATCTTTGCTGACAGGCTGCCAGCTAGATTTCAGCATGAGTTACCTGACTGGTGAATGAGCTCCTGTTGCACTGCACAGATATGGGCTGTTTTGGCCCATGAAGGATTCATAATAATTCAAGTAAAGATGGGAAATTAATTTAACCCTCAGGTTCTGTTTGAGGTTTGAAAGACCTCAAGCCCTGTTTGACTTTTACTAATTTTATGAGAATGCATTAAAAAAGAGGTTTCAAAGTTCATGATACATTGCTTCTGTCTGGGAACCACAGGTGTGGAATATTAGTAGTAGGGCTGTAACGGTACACAGAAGTCACGGATCGGTACGTATCTCGGATTTGGGGTCATGGTTCCATACAAGTTCAGTGCAACAGGAAAAACATTTTTTTTCATTTATTTTGAACAGACAGTTGTGCTTAATACATGTAGCCTGAGCAGTTGTATAATTTCAAGATTTAAAGCAAAAACAGAATGGTCTGACTTTAGATTTGTGAAATTATGCTACATAACGACTCTCTGCCCAAACACAAATAGCATACGGCTGATGAACTAGCTAATTTATTCTCTAACAGCAGGTGGCACTTATGGAACAGCAGCCATACAAAGGCAAAAGAACCACTAGACCGTGTTCCCCCTAATGCCTAGTTCAGGATAAAACCGTATATTAAAAGCTAACATAAGCAGTAGCATTTACAAATAACAGCATATCTAAAAGTATGAGACAACAACAAACAAAAAACATAGGCCTACCATTAAAAGCTGTGCTTGCACAGGTTTTGCACGATCCTCTTCAATAATATCCTCTTGCTTCTCAATCGGGCTCAAACTGATAGGCGATATTAACAACGTCATTGTTTACAATACAACCAGAGCACATGCCACTGAGGTGAGGGGCAGGACGTTTAGACGCGCACTAGAGGCGGTTTAGCCATTACAACACACCGGGCTAGCAAACCAATCAACCTATTTCTGAGGGCAGGGCTTCAAAAAAGCAGGAAATGATCAGCGTGTTTCTAAGAGAAGGGACAGAGCAGTGTGCAATAAAGGTAAATTATGTGAAAACTTTTTTTTTTTAAACGAAGCATTAACACATGCTCGACTGCAAACCCCATAAACACAGTCAAGCTTAGAAAAAAAACAGTGAACCACACCTTTAATTAAAACATAAATATGAAAGAAATAATTAAACAAATATGAAACAACTACCTGCACTCAGGTCTAAATAACTGAACAGAATAATTTAAAAGTCAAAACCAACTCTCCTCACTTGCCAAAACTCACAGAGCCGACCTGTAATATATAATAGGAGAAATAAACCACCCTCTGCAACGATCACAGGAGAAACAAGGAGCAGCAATATATATGTAGGGTTACCATACGTCCTCTTTTTCCTGGACATGTCCTCTTTTTTGGACCTAAAAAATGCGTCTGGCACAAGGGATTATCTACCATCCCCCAAAATGTCCGGGATTCAGCTTTTGCTTTCTACAGTCGCCATCCATTGTATGCGTTTTTGCAAACTTTATCATATTAAAGGTTCAATACTAGTTGCCTGTTGTGAACACATTGTCAAGTATTTAACCACAGCACCACTCACGCCAGGGTTTGCCAACCATTCTGGATAAAGGAATGGTCCCTATTATGTATGGTTTGGTATGAAAGCCATACGGAACACAGTTTGCAGTGCTGGGGAGTATCTAGCTACAAGTAATGACTCCACTAACGTAACTACATTTTTCAGTAGTGGTACAACAGTGTTTCTTTGCAAGGGGAAGTCATGGCCTAATGGTTAGAGAATCGGACTCGTAACCCAAAGGATGTGGGTTCGAGTCTCGTACCGGCAGGGATTGTGGGTGGGGGGAGTGAATGTACAGCGCTCTCTCCCACCTTCAATACCACGACTGAGGTGCCCTTGAACCAGGCACCGAGCCCCCAACTGCTCCTCGGGCGCCGCAGCATAAATGGCTGCCACTGCTCGGGTGTGTGTTCACAGTGGTGTGTGTTCATGCTGTGTGTGTGTACTTTGAATGGGATAAATGCAGAGCACTAATTCCTAGTATGGGTCACCATACTTGGCCACATGTCACATCACTTAAACTCACTTAAACATTTGACAGTAGCTCAGATACTTTTAAAACAATGTAGCAGTAGCTAAGTTTCTATGTAGCGCGACAATAGCTACATTCTATTTTGTGAACTTGCAATAGACTGAAACAGTGCCAGAGTCTTATCTTACAAGATCAGTGTTGGGAAGTATCTAGCTACAAGTAACGACTCTACTAACGTAACTACATTTTTTCAGTAGCTTGACAGTAGCTCAGATACTTTTAAAACAATGTAGCTTTTCCAGTAGCTAAGTTTCTATGTAGTGCGACAATAGCTACATTCCATTTTGTGAACTTGCAATAGACTGACTGCATCTACGCTAATATTAGTCTGTTTCTCTCTTATTCCAAGGTCACCGTAGCCACCAGATCCAGTCTGTATCCAGATCAGATGGTCACTGCAGTCACCCGGATCCAGTACGTATTCAGACCAGATGGTGGATCAGCACCTAGAAAGGACCTCCACAGCCCTGAAAGACGGAGACCAGGACAACTAGATGAGCCCCAGATACAGATCCCCAGTGAAGACCTTGTCTCCTAGGCGGCCACTGGGACAAGACCACAGGTACCAGATGAGTCCTCTGCACAATGTGCCTTTGCTGCAGCCTGGAATTGAACTGTTGGTTTTGTCTGGCCAGAGGAGAACTGGCCCCAAGACTGAGCCTGGTTTCTCCCAAGGTTTTTTTTTTTTTTTTCTCCCATTCTGTCACCGATGGAGTTTTGGTTCCTTGCCGCTGTCGCCTCTGGCTTGCTTAGTTGGGGACACTTCATTTCCAGCGATATCATTGACTTGATTGCAAAGATACTATTTAAACTGAACTGAGCTGGATGATGACATCACTGAATTCAATGATGAACTGTCTTTAACTGAACTGAGTGTTTACTGTTGTCATTTTGCATTATTGACACACTATTTCCTAATTAATGCTGTTCAGTTGCAATCTGTATTGTTAAAAGCGCTATAAAAATAAAGGTGACTTGACTTAACTTGACTGAAACAGCGCCAGCATCTTATCTTACAGGGAAGGATCTTACAAGATCACTTACTAAAACAGTGGATTACCAGTGTTTATATAAACTATAAGTAACTTAAGATTGCTCTTTTTTTGTCTTTCCTCTAATATTTTAATGATCTAGTTACATATTACATACAATTTATTTTATTTATATTTTATTCTATATTTATTAGCTTTATTTCAATAATGAAAACAATTTAATAGTTTTGGTTATAAATATTTACATATTTTATATATATTCAGTTCACATATAAATACATATAAAAAGGGAAGGTAAAGTGAAGTAGTACATTGATTTATTTTGATTTATATTGACAATAAATTATATAGTAGATTTATTTAGATTTACTTCCTCCCTCACATCATTTTCCCTAAACGAGCAGGCAATCTCAACAGAACATGAAAAAATGAGGGTTAAACTAAGGGACACTGAAATAAACTGAAAAGTGGTGGCGACACATTTTAAACCAGCTTGGCTCATGCATATTATACAGGTGATGTAACTTTTGCCCAGTAGTGATTTGTTGAATGGCAGTAAAGTGGGTGTTAGCTATAGGAGGATTACCACTTATCGCTTGCATGTACGTTCGTTCAGTCCACTGCTGATGCAACTGGATGGCAGAAGCTTCTTCTTGGTCTTAAACTCACTGCTTTTTATGACTAGCTACATTCTTTTTGTCATCACAACATGGCAAAGTTAAAATAAATTCTCAAAAATATACGTTTTTAGAAGTGGGCCTAGATTGTTTTGTCAGAGCGGCATGATTAGTCTACTGTGTGTCATAAATAAAAACACGACACTTCAGATAATCAGGTTGTGTATCTGTACACCAACACTCGCATACATCAGATCAAAGACAACCATCTGAATCGCTTCCAGCTTCATGTCATCCAGAAAGACAACATCGTTTGACTTCAAAAAGGGAAAGGTAAATGAAAAGGATGGAGCTGAGAGTTTCTCACGAGGTGCCTGTGGAAAAACAAACTCCTTATAAGACTGCAAGCTCATGGCAACACTACATTCAATTGTCTACACACATGTCTTTTTCAAAGAGCACAATAAAGCTGTAAGTGTGATGCTTTCCCTGACGAGTGCATTTCAAATTGTTCCATCAGTGCTGTGAAATGCAGGGGCAATTGCTCGACCCGGCAAACCACCGCTCTACGCACTTATCAGCAAATGGCAAATAGCGCAAGCAGGCGCAAGCTGAGAGATGCTATCATAACCCCGTGGAAACCTGGAAAATGCACTGCACTGTGTGACACGATTTAGATTTGCAGCGTTGCATCGCACAGATTAGCTGGCAGGCGGAGTGAAGATGTAAATATGGAATTATCAAGGATAACATTTTCCACTTGTTTAAACACATGGGAAGGTGGAAATTGTTGAGAACACACACACACATACATACAATACATACATACATACATACATACTGTGTGTGTGTACATATATATATATATATATAAGTGCTGGGCAACAATTAAAATGTTTAATCATGATTAATCACATGATTGTCTGTGAATAATCGTGATTAATCGCGTTATGCACAAAATTCAATAATGCATTCAAAAGTAGTGTATTGTGCACTTTTTCATTTAAAAGTACTGCTATATGAACAAAAGTGCAATAGCATTTGGTTTGCAAACACTTTAAACAAATAAGGTGCTTTTTTACAGCAGTATTCCTTTTACATAGTAGCAGTTCAAATATTTCTTTTAAATCTCAATTTATAACATTAATGTAATCAAATTAAATATAAAACAAGCTATTTCCACTGCCAGGGCTTTAACGTTTTTATAGAAAATATGTTAAAGTTTGTTATAGAAAAACAAGTTATGGTCAGAGTCCAGAGCCTCGATCATAACATTTTAACAGACACCTTAGAGACCTGCACGATCGTGGCACCCAACGCAGCACAGTGTGGCGCGGGACAACACTGATGTGGTGCGGGTGCAGGCGGGTAGACCTTGTGTGTGCAGGATGGCGGGAGAAATAATAGGGTTACGCACACTAGCATATGTAACCTTGGCCGCGAGCTCATTGATGCGGCCCCAATGCCGATATAAAAAGCTACCTGCCCCATCTAATAATATATACAGTTTTAGGGATGCACCGATACTACTTTTTCCAGTACTCGCCCGATACCGATACTTTTATTTTTGGTACTTGCCGATACCGAGTACCGATACTGATATTTTTATTGCATGTGTACATTTTATAAATATTGGGTACAGAAACCAAAAGGGTATTTATTGTTATTTTGTTAACTTCATTTATCAAATAGATACAGTTAAACCAAAATGTATTCAGACACCTTCAACATTTTTCACATTATCACAGTTTATTCACTATAATTTAGAAAATGGTAATAAAACATGACAAGAACTCAAAGTTAAACTGTGTCAGAACAAATTCATCGTGATAATGTTAGATAGTTTTGATAGAAAGGTATGTAATGGATTACAATGAACCAAAAATTATTCATACAGCTGTTAGTATGACAGTATTATTTACACAACTATCAATACTTTGTCGGGTGACCCTTAGCCTTAATGACAGCCTGTAGTCTCCTGCGCAAGCTGTCACCCAGCTTCATGCAAACCTGAACTTCAATGTTTTTTTCCCAGACTCGGTCTGAATAATTAATTTTTGGACCCAAATTTGTATCAGTTTTTACTGGTAGTCCACTGTATGAAGAATATTTTGGTATGATTTGTCACAGTTTACTTTATTTTGCTATCCTCACTTACATAAATGAACTATAGTGTCCCTGCACCCACTAGTAAAAAAATATCAAAAATTCTATCTGGTCTCTGAGTAATTTTTGGTTTGACTGTATATCTTTTTGTTATTTTCACACTTAATTATGCTCATTGAAATTTATTTTACAAGTTTTTGTTACTTTCATTGTTCATTTTTTTGCTCTGTGGTACATCCTCTTTAATTTAATAGCATTAGAGCTGTTCCATTGCAGAGGCTTAGTACTGTAATCAAGCGCTTTGCTGTAATAATGAAGGGAACCACTCACTATAAATCTCCTAAATGTGATATTTTCATAAATAGAAGTTGCATTTTTTCATCTGAAACGTGCAGCAATTTATTTTCCAAATTCACTCATATAATGCAGAAACACTCAACAAGCAAAACACGCGCAACGCGTGCAAGTATTTGTACTGATGCAGAACAGTACAGCCTAGCGCATTTCACACATGCTAGATTCACTGTTGCCAAAAGTCGTGTATGCCTAATTATGAAAATAAATGATGTTTATAGTATGCCCCTATAAATGGTCTTATTTTTTTATTTAGTTTTAATCCAAATGATGCGTTTGCTAAGTGAGTGAACATCAAAGATCCCACAACAGAAGTGCGCGCTCTCTCTCTCTCCCCCTCTCTCTCTCTCACCCTCTCCGCCCCCCTCCCCCCCCCCGCCCCCCTCTCTCTCGGTCTTTCTCTCGCTCTCTCTCTCTCCCTACCATTAACTAACTTGTGCATTGTTTTACTTACTTGTTTTGACGTATCCGACCGAACAACACAAACTTTCCAGTGATGTCTGTGAGAAAGATATTCACTCGACAAGCTCGCGCATCTGCGCCGGTGCGCGCTCAATCCACTCAGCGTGCTTGTTTATCAGCTCGCGCACATCAGCTACACAGGCGTTAATACTGAATGTTTAACATTATGTTCATTGCATATATACTGTATATTTCGTAGTAGACATCCTTAACTCATTTCTGATGTCTGTTGTTCTGTTGTCGGTGTTTCTTTGTTTTAATATGGTGCTTATCAAAGTCAAGTCCATTGCAAGTCAAGGTCTGCTTTAAATCTTTCAATGTCTTTCCACATGTAACAGAAAAAAAAAAAAAAAAAAACAAAAAAACAAACATACACGCAGATAATTGGAAATTGCGTTACTCTCAGACCTGGGTGCATACAGAAACATAATACAGATAGATACAGATAGATTAAATATAAAATACAACTATACAATTATACAAATAAGGTAAAATGTAAATATATATATATAAAGCACAAGGCATATGGAGGATAGAGTGCAAACCAGTAAAGTAAACAATAGTGCAGAAATAGTGATTGTAGTGCAAAATTTTGTTTTTGTTTTTTTGTAGTGCAAAAGAGCTTATTCAGACTTTGATTAAAGTGACAGTGTGTGTGTGTGTCTTTGGGAGGGGGGAGTGGGAGAGTCCATCAGAGGGTCCGAGTTAAGTGGTGCGTGGGGCAAAAGAGGGGAAGGGGGGGCAAGGTCGGGAGGGAGTTCAGCTTCCTGATAGCCTGATGGATGAAGCTGTCCTTCATTCTGCTGGTCCTGGCCTGGAGACTCCGCAGTCTTCTCCCTGATGGCAGCAGACTGAAGAAGCTGTGTGTCGGGTTGGTGGGATCACCTGCAATGCAGAGGGCTTTGCGGGTGAGACGGGTGTTGTAGATGTCCTGAAGGGATGGGAGAGAGGCACCAACGATCTTCTCAGCTGCTCTTACTATGCGCTGAAGTGTCTTGCGGCATGACGCTTTGCAGGCGGCATACCACACAGTGATGCAGCTCATCAGAATGTTCTCTATGGTGCCTCTGTAGAAGGTGCACATTATGGGGGCCGGGGCTCTGGCTCTTCTAAGTTTGCGGAGGAAGTAGAGACGCTGCTGTGGTCTTTCTGGTGAGCAGAAATGCTGTGTGTATCGTGTTGGTATTGGGGTATTTTATGATACAATACGAGTACAGTATCGGTGCATCCCTAATATCTATCATATAGATATTATATAATCGGCATTTCTGTTCAAACCCATAACCTCTGCGTAGGATTTTAATATAACGTTAAATACCTAACTCAATGTACATTCTGTCATCATTATTAGGTTCTAGATATGTTGTAGAATATGCATGCTCCTAATTTCCATATAAGGGCAAACACACACACACACACAAACAATAATAAAAATAAAATAAAGTAACAGAATAAATGTAAAATAAACACTGAAAAAAAATATATATTTTTTTTTCAGTGTTTATTTTACATTTTATTTCATGTTACTTTATTTTATTTCATATTATTATTGTTTTTTTAACAGTTTTAGTGTTAGTTTTAAGTAACAACACACTACACACAAGTGTTGTGAAGTCTCATGATAGCTTTGAATCAATAAAAAGGCTGCATTTTAAGATACTATTTGCCAATAATAACAATGACAAATCTTATTCACGGTTCTGACACACACACACAAAAATGGATTAATGTCAATGCCACTAAGAAACAAAAGAGTTTTCCTTTATGGCTGAATTATTAATTTAATGTGACAACAACAGGAAGCTTCTTTGCCATAGAGAGTCGAAGACCTCAAGGCCTTTCTCTCCACAGAGATCTCCACAGATCTCTCTGTTGCACCAAACATGCCCCTTCCATCCATAGGGCTCTTTTATATCATTCATTAGTTTATGTCTGCCACAAAATTTAACACCACAGGGCCTTTCATTTATTAATCTGGCACTCAGATCAACCCCATGGCGGGGCTGGATGGAGAAGCGTGCCAGCTGGGTCAGTCCGTGTCCAGGCCTCTGGCTGGGTTCACAATCTCCAGTGAACAAAACGAATCGGCTTGGAAGCTTTTGGACACTGTTGTGCGCAGTTCTGTCTCCACGCGCACCAAGCGCCATCTCTATCAAACGTGACACAGTTTCGAAGATGTTTTTTGTTGTTGTTGTTTTAAAAAAATAAATCAATAATCAATACTTTCATTAATCGAGGATGCATTAAATTGATCTGGTAATAATAAGAAATGTTTATTGTGCAGCAAATCAGCACATTAGAATTATTTCTGAAGAATCATTTGACACTTAAGACTGGAGTAATGATGCTGAAAATTCAGTTTTGATCACAGGAATATATATGGGGTACAACAGGGCTAAAGGCACACCTTAAGAAAAAATGTGCCATTCACTGTGCCTAAAATGTAAATATGCAGAAAAAATATATATGAAGAGTTCAGGTGCAAAAGCCTCTAAAAGCCATCTTGGTCAAAAATGAGATAACAATACTGAGTGAAAGCTCTCCACACATAGTATATGTTCATCAAGTACTTTCACTTCAAATGCACAAAATCCCAGCCTCAACCCATTCAGAAGTACCAGTACTTGCATAGAAACCTATACATAGTAGTCAGAAAGAAATGCTAATTTTAAAGAAAAACATCAGACATACTTAGGGGCTTTTGCATCTGAACTCTTCATATATACTTAATTTGAACATTAAGGGAGGCAACAGATTTGTGTGAAAATAAATCAGACACGTAGTTTATTTGTTTAAAAATCGTATAAATGATGAGGTGGCAAGGGGGGCCTTTACCCCACCACACGGAGAAAAAGGCACACGGTTTTTGGATACAAGTTCAGCTAAATAATATATATATTTTTTTATTTTTTATAATGTTTTAAGGTAATACTTGTCAAAAAATCACTTGATGAGTTGCAAAGTTTGTACTATTTTCTGCTTATTTTGATAAATAATGTTCAATAAATATATTGTCATTAAAATATGTTAATATAAAAATATTTTTTAAAATACAGAAACAAAATCTTTTAATAAGTAAATATTCTGAAAGTATTGAAGGAGATCCAAAAATAATTGAATATATATTTACAGTAGTAACAACCAATGATATTTTATTATATTCTAATTAATATCCTGTTTTTCAATATGAGGGTTTCATTCTAACATGGTGATTTCTCTAATCTAGACACCCCAACATATATATGATATTTATCATCTAATGCTAACCATGTCATTGTCACAATGGAGCAGTCAGCCTCTATATATCATGTTAATGCTGTAGGCACCTTTAGTAGCCCCAACAGCAGGGCCACTTTTTTTTACCCCAAATACCATACTTTTACATATTCTTTCATTGTTTAAAAACTGTTGCTTTAATTATCCTAAAACTGAAAATCATTAAGAAAACTTTTGTCTCAAAATATATTCAATAATTTTAGCGATTTTGTTTTGCTACTTAAATCTACAACATTTTTAAAAAACATAAAATATTAGATCAATTAAGCACAGAATCAACTTTGCACTGCCTGCTGCGTGGGATCAGGTCTAAGATCTGACAAATATACATGTGCATCTTGAAAAACGGATGTTTTGGAGAGTGCTACGCCACGTTTTTGTGCCATCTATTGGTTTAGATGAAAATAATATCAAAGGTGCCTTTAGCCCCATTGTACCCCTATATACCATATAATATATATCATATATATAGATAATATATATATATAGTATATATATATATAATACTGTATATACTATACTGTATATAATATATAAAATAGAAAACATAGAGTTTAAATTAAAATAATACTTTCACAATATTTTACTGTATTTTTGATCTTGGTGAGCAGAATAGACTTCTTTCAAAAGTATTTTAAAAACCTTATTGACCCCAAACTTCTGAATGGTAGTGCATAACAAAAACAAGGGCAGTAAAAAGCTTTTAGTCTTTAAAATCAACACAAAGAGCTTGTAGTTGATGAAACACCCCTAAATGTACAGCACAGCTTCTCAAGAAAAGTGTCAAGAAATTTTGAAAAAACACTGAGAGATCCTGGTGTTCCCTAAATATCCTTAGCATAATCGTCCCCAAAAACCCATCAATCTTACCTGTAATAGTGGCTCTTTTTGGCAGGATGGTGACGGCACCAACAGCGGCGTCCTCGAGGCCTTGAATAGGGCTGTTCTTGGCTCCCCAGCTATCTGACCCGATCCATAGGAAATGGCCCACTTGATCGGCTCTTTTGCTGGCGTTAAGGATCCCCCTGCGAACATTCCCATACAGGAAACCATTACTGTGACATTGAGGCCCTCTGTGACTCTTCAACATAGCAGGAGATGTTTGGGACAGGCGACTGTATATCATCACAGATCGAATTGGGGGGGGGGGGGGGGGGGGTCGTCATTGAGTATGAAATACAAAAAAGCAATTTTCAATGGGTTTGCTTGAATGATGACATGTTGATGTCATTAATCAATACCCCAAGTGGCTAAGCTTTACCCCCCGCAACAATATACAGTGGGTAAGGAAAGTATTCAGACCCCCTTAAATTTGTCACTCTTTGTTATATTGCAGCCATTTGCTAAAATCATTTAAGTTTTTTTTTTTTTTTTCCTCATTAATGTACACATATCACCCCATATTGACAGAAAAACACAAGAATTGTTGACATTTTTGCAATTTATTAAAAAGAAAACTGAAATATCACATGGTCCTAAGTATTCAGACCCTTTGCTCAGTATTTAGTAGAAGCACCCTTTTGATCTAATACAGCCATGAGTCTTTTTGGGAAAGATGCAACTAGTTTTTCACACCTGGATTTGGGGATTTTTTCCTCCTTGCAGATCCTCTCCAGTTCGTCAGGTTGGATGGTAAACGTTGGTGGATAGTCATTTTTAGGTCTCTCCAGAGATGCTTAATTTGGTTTAAGTCAGGGCTCTGGCTGGGCTTTTCAAGAACAGTCACAGAGTTGTTGTTGTGAAGCCACTCCTTCGTTAGTTTAGCTGTGTGCTTAGGGTCACTGTCTTGTTGGAAGGTAAACCTTCGGCTCAGTCTGAGGTCCTGAGCACTCTGGAGAAGGTTTTCGTCCAGGATATCCCTGTACTTGGCCGCATTCATCTTTCCCTCGATTGCAACCAGTCGTCCTGTCCCTGCAGCTGAAAAACACCCCCACAGCATGATGCTGCCACCACCATGCTTCACTTTTGGGACTGTATTGGACAGGTGATGATCAGTGCCTGGTTTTCTCCACACATACAGCTTAGAATTAAGGCCAAAAAGTTCGATCTTAGTGTCATCAGACCAGAGAATCTTATTTCTCACCATCATGGAGTCCTTCAGGTGTTTTTTAGCAAACTCCATTTGGGCTTTCATGTGTCTTGCACTGAGAGGCTTTCGTCGGGCCACTCTGCCATAAGCCCCGACTGGTGGAGGGCTGCAGTGATTTTTGACTTTCTACAACTTTCGCGGGGGGGAAAAACCATCTCCCGACTGCATCTCTGGAGCTCCGCCACAGTGATCTTTGGGTTCTTCTTTACTCTCTCACCAAGGCTCTTCTCCCCCCATAGCTCAGTTTGGCCAGACGGCCAGCTCTAGGAAGGTTTCTGGTCGTCCCAAACGTCTTCCATTTAATGATTATGGAGGCCACTGTGCTCTTAGTAACCTTAAGTGCAGCAGAAATTTTTTGTAACCTTGGTCAGATCTGTGCCTTGCCACAATTCTGTCTCTGAGCTCTTCAGGCAGTTCCTTTGACCTCATGATTCTCATTTGCTCTGACATGCACTGTGAGCTGTAAGGTCTTATATAGACAGGTGTGTGGCTTTCCTAATCAAGTCCAATCAGTATAATCAAACACAGCTGGACTCAAATGAAGGTGTAGAACCATCTCAAGGATGATCAGAAGAAATGGACAGCACCTGAGTTAAATATATGAGTGTCACAGCAAAGGGTCTGAATACTTAGGACCATGTGATATTTCAGTTTTTCTTTTTTAATAAATCTGCAAAAATGTCAACAATTCTGTGTTTTTCTGTCAATATGGGGTGCTGTGTGTACATTAATGAGGAAAAAAAATTAACTTAAATGATTTTAGCAAATGGCTGCAATATAACAAAGAGTGAAAAATTTAAGGGGGTCTGAATACTTTCCGTACCCACTGTATAAACCCCTCAAGTACACCCTAGAGTTTTATCTAAGTAATAGCGTTCAGGCCAGTAGGAGTATTGACTTGTTGTCATCGAGAACTGTTAGAACGGTTGTTATTTTTGGAGCTCAAAAGGGAGCAATTAATTGCTTGAAAATGAAATTTATCGTAGCCCTATCTTGCGATTTCCACTTCCTCTTCCTCTCCTGGCAATGTTGTCAACAGCTTACCGAATGTCTTCGTCGTAAGCGAAAATAATGACTGCCCGGGCATGACGGGTCTCCAGCAGCTGTCGGATAATCTTGTCAAAATCAGCCTGCTTGTGGTCGTGAGGGATCTTCAGGGACTGAGCGATGCAGATTCCACCTACAGAAAGAACAGAAAGAGACCCATGAGCGACACCAGAACAAAATAAAAAAATGAAGAACTTTCCCCTAACGTTAGCATAAAGTTCCCGTTTGGTTGTGTTTGGAACCAAATAATAACATTCTAGGAACGTTCAATTTTTGTAACCAAAACTAACTTTTCTAGAATGTTGCTGGGAGTTTTTTGTGATCTACAATAAAGACAACCTACAAAGAATGTTCTCTAATGGTTATTTTGGGGGGTTTATTGTTTATTTTGGTGAGGTGTTTGTTTGTTTATTTATTCATTCATTTATGTACCCATCCATCAATCCATTTATCCATTTATTTATTTATTTTTGTGTTTATTTATTTATTTAGTGTTTATTTATTTTTGTGTTTATTTATTTATTTATTTGTGACAAGCTAAAGAGAGCCTATGCAGAAGATTTTCTAATGTTTTACATTTTTCTAACCATAAATTAATCTTGCGGGGAGGGTTGTTTGTTTGTTTGTTTGTTTGTTTTATTTATTTATTTACAAACTAAAGAGAGCCTATACAGAATGTTTTCAACAGTTATGTTTAGAACATTTTTAGAGGTTGTAATGATTGATTGATTTTATTTTATTCTATTTTTGGAGAAAACTTAATGATAATATATACAGAACATCCTCTATTTTTTTTTAGGTTTAATTACAAAGTAACCTTCATAGAACTTTGAAGGGATTTGTTTTCATGACAACCTAAGCATAACCTACACAGAACATTATCTAATTCTATTTTTATAACCCTAAACCAACCTTTCCAGAATGTCACAAGGAGTTTTATATTTATAAATTGGGTCGTTGTCTATTCAAGACCCCTTTACAGTTTCTTTCCTGCACAAGTGTGATGAACAGCACTGCCAAGGAAAAGTGTTAGGATTAGTCTAAATCCATCAACAGTTCTGCAGGTTTTGAAGCAGATAGTAACGGAATATGTCACTCTCTTATACCAGCCCATTTTCAAGACATTCGCCCATTAGATATATAAAGATTCTACACGACAGACATGCTTAGGAACAACACAATTCAGTGCTGTTTGGTAAAGATGTAAGCGAAAGTGAAATACAGCTTCCTCTTATTATAGTTTGCAGGTTGGTGACGACTCCAAATCTCTCTGGTGATTTATGAGACGGTCTGCGTCGATATCTGAGTCTGTGCCCGCTGCCCTAGAGAGGAGCTTTTATGAGCGTGGCATCAGAAGATTGGAATTGTGATAAAAAAAAAAGGACAGACAAATGATGTAAACCCATGGCAGTTGCTTCAATACGCTGGCTTTTCTGGAAAGAGAGGCGCTGAACTTGGCATCGCTCCCCGTTTGTCTCGTTGAAATCCCAAAGCCGTGCTCTTGTGTTCCTGTTCACTGCACAGTGTACTTAGCCATGGGAATTTTCCCATTATCTGGAATATTCACTGGGGAAGCTCATACTGTTCTGCCATTCTGAGATAGATGAATCCCATGGAGCAGAATGAATGTCAGAATAGCGGTTGTTTATTGATTTTCAAATGCGCTTTTGTTACACAAGTGCAAGAACACATGCTCAAATGCTAATGCTGTCTAGGTTTCCAACACACTGTTTTACTCACAAAATCCACCCTTGAACTCCTAAGGATTTTCAAATCCGTTCATGGGAATCATGAAAAAGAATAGCGACTCTTGACAGATTCAGTGGCTAATTCCTTAGATTGATTCAAACTGACTAACTCAAGTGTATATGAATCTCTTTGATGGCCTGATTAAAAGTAGCAGCTAATAAAATGAGTCATTTGTTCATGAATCATTTCACCCTCTTTGTGTCTTACAATGTCCTTCAGACTTTCCTGGTCCTCTTTTTTTTCCTGGCCGTATATGTTTCTTTTCAGTCAGCATTTCATTTATCATCCTCCCGCCTTTTTAACTCACTGCATTAAGACTTCTTTTTTTACATGGCAAGATTTCTTTATTATAAAATATGATTTCTTTATATCTTTGTTTTGTGAATCAGTTTGTGCGAATCATGAGAAAGAACATCATTCACGTCATTCTTTTCTGTCAGTGTTTTATTTGGCATTCTCCTATGTTTTTAACTTTAGTAAATTTCAGTCGGGTAAAACTAGGGTAAAAAAAGATTCATTTTTGTATAAAATATTATTTCTTTATCTTTGTTTTGCAAATCATGACACTGACAGATTCAGTGACTGATTCAAACTTAAAATTATTCAAACTGACTAACTCATATGAATCTCTTTGAATGACTGATTCAAAGCAGCAGCTAATAAGAGTCATTTGTTCATGAATCAGACTTTAACGGCCTTGTGATATGATTCTTTTCAGTCAACGCTTTATTTAACATTTTCTGCCTTTTTAACTAATTGCATTAAGACTTCTTTCTTTACATTGCAAGATTTATTTATTATAAAATATGATTTCTTTATCTTTGTTTTGTAAATCATTTAATGTGAATCATGAAAAAGAACAATGACACTGACAGATTCAGTGACTGATTCAAACTTAAAATGACTCAAACTAACTCATTTGAATCTCTTTGAAGGACTGATTCAAAGCAGCAGCTAATAAGAGTCGTTTGTTCATGAATCAGACATTAACGGCCTTGTGATATGATTATTTTCAGTCAACCTTTTATTTAACATTTCCCCACCTTTTTACCTCATTACATAACTTCAGACTACAAATTTACAATTTAGGAAAAACAGGATTTCTTTATCATAAAATATGATATTTTTATCTTTGTTTTGCAAATCGGTTTGTGTGAATCAGGAGAAAGAACAGTGACACAGACAGATTCAGTGACTGATTCATTAGAATGATTCAAACAAACTCTGGAGTACATGATTCCTCTTGACCATTTTACAAATTCAGCAATTCAATATGAATAACAAATTCAATCCCAAAAACAAAATTCGGTAACACTATTTTAGGGTCTCTTAACTAGGTTGCTTATTAGCATGCATATTACTAGAATGTTTGCCATTTATTAGTACAAATTAAGCACAAATTAATGCCTTATTCTACATGACCTTATTCTACATCCCTAATCCTACCTAATACCTAAACTTAACAACTAACTTACTAACTATTAATAAGCAGCAAATTAGGAATTTATTGAGGGAAAAGTCATAGTTAATAGTGAACAAGTGTTCCCCAAAATTCAATTGAATAGAAATTAGTAACACTGTACTAAATTCAGTTAGATTGCAACACTTTTATACACTGACACAACTAAAACACACTTGCTACTGAAACTTCATGGCATGATGGATAAGTAATTTCCTGATGTACTGTACCATCAGATTAAACCACTACACCTTGAAAGGAAGTCCAAAATCTGAACCTTTCCGGCCTTTCGAGTTGAGTTAATGCGATTTAATTGATCTGTCAACTAATGTTAACTGACCAATTAGGATCTTCCAGAAGCATGCCACCAAGTGGCAGGAGTCGCGGTAAATTGACATGGACAGGCCCTGCAGACACCAATTATAATTAAATCCCTCTTAGCCATGGGTTTTAACCCCAACACGCCTCGGAAAGTACACAATGCATGCTGACAATGTATGCGGCATGAATCACCAAAGCGGATACAGACTGTATTTTCCCTATACAGCATGCCGTGAAATCTCGGAAATGTAATCCAGCCCTTGTTTACGTCTCTCTTTGTCTTTTGTAAGACGCTGTTCACCAACGCTGGCGTTCTTCTGAGTCAAGATATTTTAAAGTGTGTTGGTATGCATCATTGTAAAACCTCTGCAGATCTCAGTCACTAATTTCAGTCTTAAAATATCCCTTTAGGCAGTTTCAAAACTCACATTCCTGTTACTTAAACACAAACTCTATCGAACCCTGAATTCAAATGCTTTTATTTGTATGTACGTGTGGAAGATGCTCGAATTTAAAGTGATTTACTGTACAGTGCATTCAAGCTCTGCATTAGATCATATTTGCAAACAAGTGAACTTTGCATTGCAAGCTCTGTGTGTTTCTGTGCTGACGCTGAAGGGGAAAACAACAGCTGTAGGATACTGTGAAATGTTTTAAACATGGTCAAATGTGTGAAAGCTGCAGTAATAATAATAATAATAATAATTCTTTTTGTTTAATTAATTTAAAAAAATGATTGAAGTTGTGCCAAAGAAAACCCTTTCACTGTGGTCAATTCCAAGCCTTCAAAAAGCATCTTAAATGGCTTAAAACTTTTATTATTAGTATTATTATTAGCACAGTCTAAAATTATGATACATTTTTTAAAAAATATCTCATCATCTTCATCACTTCCAAAAAAAGTACCTGAAATAAAAGCTGAAATAAAAAATATATAGAGATTTGATAAATTTAAATAAAAAAAGTTGTTGTTAAAAAAAACTGTGATTTTATCACAATTAAAGGTTAAGCACCTCAATTCATGACTAAAAACAAGCCTTACAAAATAATAATAATAATAGTCACTTTCCAATGTTTCGCAAAATCTATAACGGTTAATCGTCTAATATTACTGAATAAACCAGTATAGCTTCACTGGGTTACAATAGTCATTTTTTTTTCCAGGTTGCTCTCAGCTCAGAGCTCACCTTAAATTAAAGTGCTGCTGACAGGACAAGCTCAAAGAGATGAAAGTGAACAGATCCGATAAAGTAAAGCCAGGTTTAGTTGCAGGACTCAAGGCCAATACTGTTATTCACAGCCATAAGCCGGATGTCAGTCGCCGCTGCTGAAGACCGGCTCTAACATACTGCTGTGGCTTGACCTGGATCTCGTACCGTTTCAAATGACCAGCGTGATCCAGGACAAACCTCGAGATGAAATGACTTTCTCAAAGAACACCCACTTTCAAGCACTTTTAAAAAAGAATAAAAATCATATAATATCTGACAAATAATGTAAAATGCACACCAGCTTTGTTATAGTTAACTAAGACCAACACTTTTCAAAAATCCTTTTTAGTAATCGAAATGAAGCTGAAATAAAATAAATATATTTGATGAAAAACTTATACAGAACTTATCAGAAATCTTGCCTTGACTAACTGAAATAATTCAAGAAAGCTGAAGTACTGAAACAACTAAAAGATAAGTCAAAACAAATAAAGACAAGCAAATAAACAAATAAAATAAAAAATAATATAAAATCAAAATTAGTGTTGTTATTTCTAACTAAAAACCAAAACTATTAAAAACTGGTTTTAGTAACTGAAATCTGAGCTCAAATAAAATGTACATATTTAATGAAAAACATATACAGAAGTTTTTAGAAATATTGCCTTGACATGAAGGCAACTAACTTTCACCAAGTGAACGATGAAGCACTAAAATAACTAAAACAGATGTAAAAAATGTATTAAATAGAAATATAAAAAAAGAAAAAAAATCTACTTAAACTTATATACATTATGTTTACATTTTATTGTTTTTATAAGTTTTGACTTTTATTGTAGTCCAAAACAATGGTTTAATATTGTTGCATGTTACCTTTTAAATTCATAAATTATTGTAAAATTATGAACTTCATCTTTCAGTGATGTTCTATTGTTTTTTATTCCAAAAATTAAGCCAGCTAATTAAACCAATAATCAATGGAGTAAAAGTATGATGACTGCAGTAACCTCATTCTCGACCTATTAAAAATGCAAACACGTGTAATTGTGAATCATTTATCTATATGTGTTCAGTGGTTGTGGCTTGTTTATATCAGTGCAGTTTTTTCTAAGCCTGCATCGCAAAATGTGAGGCTGCTTTATTTCTCGCAATACAGCAAAACTGAGTAACCTACAAATGCTTGATTTACGACTTTCCAGCGCTGTTTTCTGTTCTTTCTGAGCATAAATGTAAGACAAATGAGTTTATATCTCCTGATTTGTTCCAAACCGCCATGCTAAAGCCTAAATCACGCATGCCGTGGCTCAGAGAGGGCGAGGGGAACGGCGTTTTGATGAACAGCCTCTGGTAATTGGCTTCATCACGGCGCTTCAACAGCCATCAGAGACACTCAGAGAAATATCTGTTTGAGATTCGAGACCCTTCCTGTCATTAGTGGGTAATTTATGCTACATGAATGTGGAGAGCACTGTTTAAATCAAACAGCCAAACGACGACTTGCCGTCAACATGCAATCAGACGCTCGGAAGCAGGTGGATTCACCGCTGAGATGATTTTAGTGCTCGGGATTTTTGTTTTGTTTTCCAGTACAAAAAATCGAAACATTCTTAAATCAAAATACATTTACTTGAGAAGCCAAATGACTTACAGTTTTCAGAAAACAAGACTTAATATCTTATCAAAATTTAGTTTTTCTTTGAATTTAGTTTAATATAAAATATATATAAATACTTTTTTTTTCTCTCGAAAACAATATTAATCTCGTATTCCAATTCAGAGGGTTTTTGCTTGGGAAACACGAAGACGAAGAAAGAAAGAAAGAGGAAGAAGAAAGAAAGAAAAAAAACCTTCTACAATAGGTTTAGAAAGAAAAAAAAACTGCCTTTTTTTTGACAAACCTTTTTTTTTCTTAGGCAATATCACAATTTAGTGAGTTTTTGAATTAAGTTTATTTTTCTGACCACATTGGCAAAAAAGATTGTTTTTTCCCTCTGCTTTAAACAAACTCACTTAATTGTGATACGTTTTACAGACAACAAGACTTAATATTGCAAAACAATTAATGAGTTTTTGCATAAACAAACAAAGGGGTATAATAAATCTTTAACTAAGAATTATCAGAAAACATGATCAGAAAAATATCCCTTAAATAAAAGGATAAAAGATTAGTTTTCTACAACATTAGCATTTTTTTTTCCAGAAAACAAGACATATTAAAATTAAGCTAGTTTTTGCTTAAAACAACACAATATCTGCCAAAGAGGCAATAAAATAATTAAACAATCATATAAAAGAATAATTGTTTTCCCTTTGAAATAAGTTTATTTTTCTGACAATGTTGGAAGATATATTTTCTTGTTTTAAGCATACTTGTTTTAATCTTATATATTATAATATATATATATCTATATATATATTTATTTAAGAAAACAAACTTATCTTACCACAAAAAATAATAAATGTATACATCGAATAAGAATTATTCAAACTGACATTTTATTTTAATGAATTTATGACACCTTTTTTTTTAGGGTCATTCAGGCTGAATAATCTTATCAAAAATTAGGTGAAAATAAATTTTTGTATTTTTCCATTTGATTTGAGTTTCCTTTTTCAGCAGAAACTCTATTATTTATTATTTATAAAAATTAATTAAATTAAGTAATTAAATGGGTCATATGATGCGATTTAATTTTTTTCCTTTCTCTTTGGAGTTTTACAAGTTCTTGGTGCATAAAGAAGATTTGTAAATTTGCAAAGACTAAAGTCTCAGATCCAAAGAGCTATTCTTTATAAAAGTTAGAGTCAACCACGCCTACCTAAAACAACTCATTCTAACACGCCCCCACATGTCAACGTCACAATGTGGGAAGATTTGCATAACGTTGCCCAAATGTTCACACAAAGAAAGAATGCGTAACTTTTATTCTCACTGTAGTATTTTTGCCGCTGCCAGGTGCCATGTTGTGAAGGCGCTGTGTGTTTCGTTTTGAAAGCGAAACTACTTTGTTGGCCTTCCAAAAAAGGACACGACTAAAAATCAGTGTTTAAGTTGTATTTACAACAATGTTCCAGAACAGTTTAACCCAAATATCCAGATGTGTGCAGCACATTTTATGGAGGACTGTTTACTGATCCTGGGAGAGTAACGTTAGACTAAAATGACGGCAGTTCTTACTCACGTAAGTACGTTTTCATTTACAGGATTTGCCACTGATGATTCAAACGAGAGTTTTGATCAGTGTAGAGTAGCGCTTGTTGTTTGTCTTTTCTCCGATCCCAAATGCGGACATGGTTTTATGTTAGCGGCGCTACTGCGATGCAACGCAACGCGTAGAAAGACAGTATAAGTTATTAGAATCAGTAATTATGTCCCCACTGGATGCAACAAATGCCTCGTTTGTAATGGGTTTTTAATGTTTTTGTCTTGTCGCTCTGGCCTGACAGGGCATCACAGTATGGTATGGGGCTTAACATTTCCGTCACACGCTTTAGGTTTTCGGCCAATCACAACGCATTGGATAGTGGGCCAATCACAGCACACCTCGCTTTTTCAGACCGATGAGCTTTGTAAAAATCAACGCGTTTCAGGAAGGTGGGGCATAGAGGAGAAGCAATAATGTACAGTATGTGGAAAATAATGTGTTTTTTTAACCTTAAACCGCATAAACACATTTCATTACACCAAACACAAAATACTATTCTTTTTAGCAGCATCATATAACCCCTTTAAATTAAATTAAATTAAATTAGAAAATTAGATTAGATTCAATTAAATAATTCCAAAGTCAAAGAAGCCATACAGGTTGAAAACAACATGAGGGTGAGTAAATGATGAGGAATTATTTTCGAGAGAACATTCCACTTAATTTTCTTCCATTGGATCAAGAAGCATGTGTTTGTGTAATGAATCTGTGAAACATAATCCAACATATAAGCACTATATAGTGTGAGATGGACGAGTGACAGAGTTAATAATCATATCTGTGTGATAGTAACGAATTGAGGAGATTAAGCCCCAAAAATGAGAGCTAATCTGCTTCATGAATGAGGCTGACGAGTGAGCGACTGGATTTCACTTACACACATTGATCTCGCTCTAATCCCTCAAAAAAGCCCATTTCCCACTGATCGTATCACTGCGGTCTGACTGACATCACTGGTATCACTGACATTTCTCTTATTTCATGCTGTTCATAACTGTGTTATGGTGAGCCTTGATCCAATTAATCTCAGCTATGACCGGTTTCCACTCAGAAACACTTACACAATGCTTCCTGGTACCAGCTGACATTTAAAGTCATGGGAAATTGTAAAATTGCATGGACATGAACCTACAGAAAAAAAGTACACAGCTCTGTACAGGGGGAAAACAATGCTAATAAATAAGCAACTAATCATACAATCTTGCATAGTAATATCAGTCAAATAAACAGAGCAGAACAAGCTTTTTTCTACTGCTGATGATGAGTAATTTGATACGAACGGCAATATTTAAATTAAGGCAGTTTTGTTTACTTGAATTCAGTTAATAACTGTGTTGCTGTGTTAGGTCACCACTTAAACTCAAACATTGCTCACAAAAATTCTTATAAAGATCAAATTATCCTTTGTGAAAAAGAAGTGTGCTTAATTGCACATCTTAAAAGTAAAATAAATTAATGAATGAATGAATATGGTGCACATATAATATTGTTGGAATAGAAGCCCACATTTCTTAACACACTTAAATACATGTTTACATGTTTAAAAACGGCACTTAATTATAATGTCAGATTTTCAAAGTACTTTTTTTTTTTGGTCACCCTTTTAAAGACGTACACTTATTTTTGATGCATTGACAAACATACTAAAGCACATGTTAAGTATTTGATTATAATTTTAGTAGAGGGTTTATTTAAATGTAATTACTATCATTAAAATTGATTATTTTACATCTTACTAAATTGAATCTGCATTAGGTAGAATGTGTAATTACAAATTATATTTACATACAAAACATTCAAGTGTCACTAAAATCATTAAAGTATATTTAAATTATAAATTTTAAATGCTTGTCAGTACATTCAGCAACAATTATGTATTAACTATAATTAAGTAGAAATTATGATTATGATATTACTAGTATATTATATATGACATAGAGTAATATTAACACTACTTAAGTGGGTCAAAAAAGCACTTATGAGTTCAAATAACTGCATTTAATATCAATTTTACGTATAATACTTTATTTATTTGAATTCTATACTAAAATTCTGTCATCATTTACTCACCCTCCACTTGTTCCAAACCTGTATGAATTTCTGTCAGTTGTTTAACACAAAACAAGACATGTTGAAGAATACTGACGGTAGCCATTGACTTTCAAAGTATAGAAAAAATAATTACTATGGAAGTCAACTGATTGGTGGCCAACATTCTTCAAAATATCTTCTTTTGAAGAAAGACACTGATACAGGTTTGGCAAAACATAAATGATGTGAATGATGACAGGAATGTAGTTTTGGTTGAACTATCACTTTAAAGGAGCAGCTTGACAGTACTTCTTTAAATGATGAGTAGCTTGTAGCTTCAAAGTATCTTCCTCAACACTGTTATAAAGTCTCTAAATCCATTTCTATTTTCTTACAGAAAAACGTATCCGCTTGTGAATGGAGTCAGTCCGTGACCCATCAATAAAAAGCTGTTTGCGTGAAGTTACGTCTAAAGGAGTGTGTGGGCTTTGAGGATATTAGACACTGGTCTCATAAAGAACTCTAGTTATTGCCCATCTTGGCACTCTACCCTGCTGACAGCACTCCAAGGATGAACGGCTAAAATCTATCAGTATTATGAATGACAAAATATTGATCTAGGTAATTATTTTTAAGTTAATTCATGTCTATTCCCCGGCCAGAGCAATGGCCTGAAATACGACTTCATCCCAGGCCTGCTAAATCTAAAAATCACATACAGACTGTCAGAACTTACAAGGTCAGCCTTGAGATACGGGCTAAACTCTGGCAAGCTTGAGTGATCCAGCCGCAGAAGCTAACTCACAACTTCAAGGTTGTAATTAAAATGGCAGGGCAATTCTACGTGCTGCTCGATGCTCTCCATCATACGGCCTTACGAAAAACTCAATATCCGTGGTGTGAGCCGGCGCGAATCCAATAAAACGCCCCTACTGTTTCTCATTTGTTTATATTGGTAAGATGGCGTAACCAATCAAGACATCACACTGTCTTAGATGGCCTTGCGTAGTGTGTTATGTTGATTTGTGGCTTTAGGGGAAAGTTGTTTGCATGGGCCAGCAATTAATCTCTATTGAATATGTAACAAAGGCGAATCATTGCGAGGCTGCGGGCAGAGAAACTAAGATCTTTCATCATGCTCTTGTCTTCCGTCTTAAGAGGTTATGGCTCTGGTATCTTCATCACTACCGGCACAAATTATCCTCTTCGGCTCTTCTCTCAAAACTCTGTGATGCTCTGGCTTTGTTCAGTAATACACGGTCTAGACTTTCCATTCACCATGCTGACCTAGAAAACAGTTGTGAGCAAACTGTGCCTCAACAAAGGCAATTTGTTACGACATAGTCTGTAGACTTTGCAAACTATGTATATTTACACACTGGAACAATGTCAGACATGATCATCAGGCCAATCTATCTTCATGCAGGCACCTCGCATCAAGGTGCATGGGCTTATTTGATAGAAACGCAGAATAGTGGTAGTGTATGAACAAAAAGGGAAGACCCTATTTCTGTGAAATAACATTTATAGTGATTCATTGCAGTGAATTTTGGTCTTTGCCACCTAACGTTGATCTTTAAAAACAGTAATAATTTAACACTACTAAAGGAATAATTCACCCAAAAATGTACATATGCTGAAAATGTACTTACTCACCGGTGGATCTTCTGCTGTGAATGGGTGACGGCACCTATTCACTGCAGAGGATCCATTGGTGAACAAGTGATGAAATGCTAAATTTATCCAAATCTGATGAAGAAACAAACTCATCTACATCTTGGGTGGGTAAATTTATCAAATTTTATTTTCGGTATTGGTAAGGACTGTTACCAATTTCATCCCAGGGGGAAAAAAATGAAGTTTGAAGAGGCAAATTCCCAAAAAAGTAGCAATATTTCAATGAAAAATATCTGCATCTTTCACCCACAATCCATCTTAAAAAGCATATGTTATGCTATTGACAAAGTGAAAATGCATTGCAAAAAAAAAAAAGGTTTGTGAAATTCTCCAGCCTGTTTCACATTTGGCCTTTTACCAATAAAACAGTGTGCACAAACACGTAAAAAAAAAAAAAAAAAAAAAAGATTTGTCCCATTAGTTGGTTTGTATTAAATGAAACATTTGCCCATTTCTGCACCTAATTGTGTGTATATCGCCAAATGCCATGTCTTTCGCATCACACATATCCCCAAAAATTTCGAAATGGTGAGAATAATGAGGCCACTGAAACTTGTCAATTAACACAAAACAAGCTTCCTTCATATGCAAATGAAGCTCATTTAAAGATATGCTGATTTTACAAATGTTGGCACTATTTTTCGCAATTAATTATGTAAGGAAAACAGGACGATGAATTGGAATTTTATCAGTACAGTTCCAATGTAGTATTGTAGAGTTTGCATGTACTCAAAACCTGCCTGCAAATTGCATTCTGCAGGTTTTTTGCTGTTATTTACACCATTACCTAGTTTGCATAATTCCTTTATTGAATTGGGAGCTAAATGAATACGGAAAGAGCATGCAAATAAATGAACAGAAGTCATTCTACTTCAACAAGAATCAGTGATTCACGACGTTACAAATTACTGTAGCTTTTGGCAATGCAACAATATTGAGCAGATTTCAACTTCATGCGATGCTCTTTACTCTTGTTATTCAGACGTGTATTTGTGTTACTTGGAAAAATTAACAATGTAGAGGAGACCATTGGAAAAATGACAAAGAAAAGTCCAATTTGCACACACAAATTTGATTTAGTTTTTATGTAGCTGGCAAACGGATGGATGTCTTTATGGTGGAAAAGCTTTGTATATCATTCCGACTTCCAGCATCTATGATATGTTCTACATTCACAATGAGAAATGTGACAAACACCCAATAATATCACAGCAATTCAACAGAGTCAGAACAGACAATGAACTGTAACAAAAATGCATATTTGTTTGACAAAACATGAGCTAATTTTGCCTCTAGGAATGACTGAAAATACAATTGCACCAAGTTCGTCAAAATCTCGCTCATTTGAATGGCAGGCATGTCACTGCAAGAAACCATTATCTTGAATTGCGTTCTTACTGTCTCGCATCTTAAGCTTGTGGAAAAATTATCAAAAGTCTCACTTCTGGGAATCTCAAATGACAAAAATCATATTAAGGAAGTCAAAAGTACTGGTACTTTGATACTAAGTTGATGGTATATTTAAAAAAATGCCACATAATAAGTGGTTTTGAAGATTACCAATTGAAAGTCATATAAAAACCAACCATTTTGATCCGAACCTATTCTAATCAGTATTTTGGATTTGGCTCTCTGATAATGCATCCCTCTGGAAGCCACAGTATTTGTTCAGCAGCTAGTGAGGGAAACGGACATTAATATTTTACCTGCATCCCTGAAAATCCTCCGGTGACAGTTGTAAAATCTCCCTAGATCCCATTCGTGAGCAAGCTTTCTGTCAGCGAATCAACAAGGTTCACTTTGCTGCTGCTGCAATCCTTCAATAAAAGCATGTTTATCTCATATGTCTTCTTCACATTGTTTTTATCTCGCAAGGAAGGTTTCTTGGTCATTTTAGGACACTCTCACATTCTCATGAATGCAGCCGTTTTTATTGGCGGTTCTCAGTGTTGTTAAATGTCACAACCTCTCTCGATTGTCCTGTACGGTTTCTAAAGCTTTCAGTCTTCTAATGTTTCAATGTCTTGCTACAATCTTAAAAATAAAGGTTCTTTATTGGCATCCAGGGTCTCAAAGAAGAACTTTAACAATAAAGGTTCCCAAAAGCGATAGTTTCAGTAGTGCCATAGATCTTTTTGGTTCCCCAAAGAACCTTTCAGTGAACAGTTCTTGAAAGATTTTTTTTTTCTTATTGTGAAGAACATTTTAATATTCTAAAGAACCATTTTATACTATAAAATTAAAAATAAAGGTTCTTTAGGAGGAGAGAGAGAGAGAGAGAGAGTTCTTTTCAGAACTGTTCACTAAAAGGTTCTTCGGAGAACCCAAAAATGGTTATTCTATGGGATCACTGAAAAACCTCCCTTTTGGAACCTTTATTTTTAAGAGTGTAGATGTTAAAGGTTCTTCATGGAACCATCAATGTCAATAAAGAACCTTTGTTTTTTAAGAGTGTGGAACCTTTCCATTCCATAAGTTGTTTATAGTGTAAACAAGGTTTGTTTGATTTTTTTTAAATGTTCTTCACACTAAGAAAAAAAGTAGTTCATCTAAGAACTGTTTTTGAAAGGTTTTCCCCGTGGTTGTTTATTGAAAGGTTCTTCAGGCAACCCAAAATGGTTCTTCTATGACAACAAAGCAAACCCCTTTTGGAAACTTTATTTTTAAGAGTGTGGAGAGACATTGGCAGTTATAACAACAAACATGTATTTCCAAATGCTTGCACGTTAAACGCCACTTACCTAAACAAATTTCACTAGCTTATTACCCGTGTCAACGTGGCCTTATGTGTATAGAAGATCAAAAACAGAGCCATGAGGAAGGAAATGCTTTGTTGGCGAAGATGAAAGCCTACTGTGGTCTAGTTATTATTCTGTCACGCCAGGTTACACTGTTTGTGCCCTTTCGATTGACATGTTTGTTATTTGAGCTCTGAGTGATGGGGAAGGGGTTGGACGATGCGCTGGGTTGCCAGTCTGAAGACTGGATGAACTGACATAGGCAGTGATTTGTGTCATTCACCCACTGGGGGGCTGTCACAAATGTTTCAAAGTGGAAACAACACCTTGTCACTTTCAAAATAGTCTATAAAGCATTCCCAAGTGTCATAGAACTTATAAGCTTTATCTTTTATAGAAAACCTAATTCTTTCTAATTGAAGGTATTGCATGACCTCTCTTATCCAAGTGAAATGGGTCGGGGGGGGGGTTAAGTTCTTCCAATTAAGAAGAATAAGTCTTTGTGCAATAAGCATCACAAATATAATCACAGAACACTGACTCTTTGATATTATAATGTTATCATCTTTAACCCCAAAAAGGGCTAATACTGGGTCTGGGTCCAGAGGTCTTCTTATAATATGTGACATTATTTGAAAAAATTGTGGACCAGTAAGTAATGATTTTAGGACACTTCCAAAACATGTGCACTAATGAGGCACCTGATTGTCCACATCTATCACAGGTTGAGTTCACAGATGGAAACATCTTGCAAAGTTTTTCTTTAGAAAGATGAAGTCTGTGCAATATCTTGAACTGTATAAGTCCGTGTCTAGCACATATTGAGGAAGAGTGAACCAGTTTTGTGCGTCATCCCACTGGTCTTCTGTAATATTTATTCCCAGATCTTCCTGCCATGCTTCATGTAGATATTCCAGTGATACGTTACATTCAAGTTGTGAGAGTTTCTTCAAAATAACAGATATGCCACCTTTAACAAATGGGTTATCCAAGAACAGTGAGTCTATTGGTGAGTCTGGTGGTTCCTTGGGGAATGAAGGAAAATTATTTTTGATAAAGTTACGTATTTGCAAGTATCTGAAAAATTGGGACTTCGGCAGATTAAAATAGTTGTAATTGTTGAAATTAGGAAAAATATCCATCTATGAGCAAATCTTTGAGTAAACAAATTCCACTTTCAGACCAGTTACGAAATGATACATCTGATATGGATGGAGGAAATGAATGATTAGCAGTTAATGGAGCCTGAGTAGAGCATGCATGCCATTTATAATGTTTTCTTATTTGAGACCATATCTTAAAATAATTAGTTACTACAGGGTTTATTATCTTACATGAAGGAGAAGACGGAGTTGAAAAAATTAGTCCCGGCCAAGAGGAGGGGGAGCATGATTGGTTTTCTATCTCAGTCCAGTCAGCCAAAGGATCATAAAATGCAAATGAAAGGGCTCGTATGTTACATGACCAACAATACAACTGGAAATTAGGTAGACCCATACCACCCATAGATTTAGGTCTCTGTAAATACGTCTTCGATAATACGAGTTCGTATTCTAAATACGACTTTTATTATTCCAAATGAACAGAGACCATCTTGTCAATTTTTTAAAAGAATGCCTTATTAATTAAAAAAAAAGGAATACACTGAAATAGAAATAAAAATTTAGGTAAAATATTCATTTTGATAATATTAATGCGACCTACTAGGAAAATGAGTAAGTTATTCAATTTTTTAAAACTTTGCAAGGTCTGATCAAATATCTTCAAAAAAATGATTTAAATAATGCAGAGAAGGTTTTAGTAATATTGACACCTAAATATTTAAAAGAGTCTGAAACTTTAAAAGGGTGAAAGTAGGATGGTCGATATGTGTTTGCATGGTTAATTGTAAATAATATACTTTTAGAAAGATTGATTTTATAACCTGAAATAACACCAAACTCCTCTAAAATTGACACAATAGCAGGTATCGATATAGAGGGGTCAGAGATATATAGTAGTAAGTCATCAGCATACAGAGACACTATATGTTCCTTCCCTCCTCTAGTTATCCCTCTGTAAGTATTGGAAGCACGTAAGGCGATGGCTAAGGGTTCTATGGCAAGCGTGAACAAAAGAGAGGAGAGAGGACATCCTTGTCTAGTGGAGCGACTAAGTGGGAAATAATTAGAAGTAGTACCATTTGTTTGCACTGGAGCTTGAGGCTTTGCATAGAGTAATTTAATCAAAGAAATAAATTTAGGGCCAAATCCAAACTTCGATAGGGTGGAGAAAAGATAATACCACTCCACCCTATCGAAAGCTTTGCCATTTGTCATTTATTTTAATTTATCTCTGATAGCTTACAGGCCTGGCTATGTTTTCCAAAAGCATTGTAAGGCTAAGTAGATCGGAGAGACCATTGGTGCCAATTTTGGCCAAGTAAGTAATTTTGAACTTACACACAGCGCCTCTCACGACATGGCGTTGGACTGGCAGCCTACTACAGCGAGAATAAAAGTTAACTTCTTTCTTTGCGTGAACATTTGTGCGGCGTAATGCAAATCTTCCCACATAGTGAAGTAAACATGTGGGGGCATGTTAGAACGAGCAGTTTTATGTAGGCGTGGTTGACTCTTAAATTTTATAAAGAATATCCCTTTGATTTGGAGACTTTAGTATTTGCAACTTTTACAGATCCAAGATACCACGAGCGTGTAACACGCAAGAGAAAGGAAAATTTTTTTAATTGCATCATATGACCCCTTTAAGAGCAACCAATTACATAGATCCTATCCTTATGACACATTTAAGTCACTAGTGAAGTATAATTTCCAACTCACCTCTCGATGACTTATTCTTTAGCTTATAGTAAAAGTACATTGACAGCATTAACAGGTCTGCCAGGATGTAGTACACTGCAGTGTATTTCTAAAGGAGAAACGAGAGTGATGAATATAAAATAATAATAATAAAATCAGGCCTCAGTTCAAACTACAGCAAAACTAAGATCATTTAATAAAAATAAAAAAAGATCAATTAGGGTTCATTTTCATTAATTGAGCAGATATTTTATCTAAAGTGATAAATAAAGAATGTGACAATTGTTCCTTACCTGTAGTGGAAGTTGATCAGCCAAGAACGATCCAATAAGATTGCACGAGTCACCGGCCAGCCAAAATAACAGGAACCAAATCGATAGTGCGCTGTCCATATTTCCTGTCTTGCAGGAACTGTAGTATTGCCTACAGTAACAGTCAGTATGAGCTCATCATTTCTCATCATGTGTAAAATGTCACTCTACACATTTAAACTACAGTTCAAAAGTTTGGTGCCAGTCAAAGGTTTTTTAATGTTTCTTAAAGAAGTCTCTTCTGTTCGCCGAGGCTGCATTAATTTGATCAAAAACACAGCAAAAAATAAAAATAAGGCCAAAATATTTATATTTTAAATGAGTGTTACAGTGTTTATATTTATTTATATATATTCATATTTTAATTTATTTCTGTGATGCAAAGCTGGATTTTCAGCATCATTATTCTAGTCTTAGTGTCACATGATCCTTCAGAAACATTCTAATATGCTGATTAAAGGGTTCATATGATGATCTTTTTTAAAGATCATTATTTTGTGTTTTTTGTGTAACAGAATATGGTGGACATGCTTTAATGTTCAAAAAACACATTATTTTTTAATACTGTACATTATTGTAGGTCCTCTCTGCCCCGCCTCTCTCAAACAGTACCTCCTTCCGACAAGCGCAGTCTGCTCTGATTGGCCAGCTGACCCAGTGCATTGTGATTGGCCGAACACCGCAAGCACTCGTAAGTACTTGTAAGTAATCTTAAAGATTCCTAAATGCATCTACTTTCGGAAGGCCAAATAAAGTGCTTTTGCTTTTGCCTAGAAACACACAGCTTCTCACTGACATGCTGCTTCAACACTAACTGTGTTACTGAAACCACACCTTCTTTCTTCGAGTGAACATTTGGGCGGCATTATGCAAAAATTTCCACATAGTGAGGTAGATATGTGAGGCCGGGTTAGAACGAGCCGTTTTAGGAGGGCGTGGATGAGTCTTAACTTTTAAGAATATCTCTTTGGGTTTGAGATTAGTCTTTGCAACTTCAGGGATCTGATATATGCACAATCAGCTTGTAACACTCCAAAGAGAAAGGAAAACTTGAAAGAACTTGAAACCCCCCTTTAACCTCAATAACCATGTATCCTAAAATCTATCAATGTTGAAAAACATTGTAAGGTTATAGTTGGTCGTAAACCGGAGAGTGCAATTTTCAGGATTCTTTATGAACATAAAGGTCAAAAGAACATCGGTTATTTAAACTAGCTTTTTTAAACATCATTATAGTTTTTCTGTTCCTTTTGGTCATTTTAATGCATCCATGCTGAATAAAAGCATTACTTTCGTTAAAAAAAATCTTGAATGTTTATAAGAAATGTTAAAAATGATTGCTGTGCCTGAATAAATTTTATATCATAAATAAGCCATACACAGTGCAACAGCACAACAGCAGGCCTACTTACGGCAGTGAAGACACCATGAAGCAAACTATCGACAGCAGTCCGAGAACAACACTGGCGATGTCTCTGCCATCCTGGGCACATTCACCCAGTCCATACCAGATCCACTCGATCCCGTGCGGGCAGAGAGAGCTGAAGTTCCCACCACCGCCGAGCACAAGCCCATCCGACATCACTGGAAAAACAGCAGCGAGGAACCATAAGGAATGACACTGACATAGCGTTCTCACGCAAACAGCCCAGGTGGAATTCTTAGGAAAACAGAGGTGTTATGGTTCCTGGTGATTAACGTCAGTCCAAACAAAGTGCAGTGATGCTTAGAGACTTACGGAACCAAAAGACATTACAAATACATACGATTAGCACATTACCTGTGATGTAGCTCTTCAGCTGCTGAGGTAGAAAAGGCGCGGATTGTCGCTCCTAGTCCGCAGTTACCTCGAGAGGAAAACAAACAAGTCGTCAAAATAACGAGGTCTTCGTTGAGCGCTGTGGTTGGATAGTTGAGGCGCGACGTCATCCTCGGTCAAGAAACCGGAAGCCTCGCTAGTGACTCATTTTGCGAATCGGTTCCTTCGAACAGTTCATTTAAGAGATCCGGTACACACACAAAAAAGGAACGTTTTCAGCTTTTTTTTTTTTTTGGCGTCATGACGTAAATGCGTCATGTGGTCCTTGAAATGTTACATGCTCTAAAATCTCCACAAACTTTTGAAGTTCTATTAATACAAGACGTAATTGCATGTGTCCCAGACAGATCCAGCATGAAATCAGCTTATAAAACATAAAGGTATTAGAACGAAATATAAAAATGAATTTACATTAAACATATACTACAATTATTTATTAAAGAAGATGAACTTTCTGTCTATAAGTATTTTTAAATGATTTCAATTTACGTTTTTTTTAGTAGCTAGTGAACTCTACACATTCTCAACAAGTATGCTTTAAGCAGTGTATTAGTAGTTAGTTAGTATGCTACACTCTAAGAAAAGTCTGTAAAAATAAGGCACAATCTACTGTTAATATGAAAGAATTTTCCGTAATGGTTTTTTTAACTGTATTTTAAATTACGCATTGTGTTATCGGGTTACAATGCATGATGGATAATGTCCTGAAAGATTTTGCATTTTTCTTACAGTGTTACTAACTGATCAACAATCGCAGGTACAAGCGACTAACAAAGTGTCTCATAAATGAACAATTATTCAATCGTCAAATTATTCAATTATTATTATTAAATTGAACAATTGCAAATAGCAGCTAACTCAATTCTCGTGATGCGTGTACGGCTAGGCGTCTGTGGTTTCCTCTTTTTGTGTCATTTGGATGGACAATGTGTGCCTTTTTTATCATTTGAGTCACTTCTCTAAAAGTTGCTAAATAGATGTTTCAAATTGCTAAATTTGTTGCTAGGTGCTTTTGATAAATAACACGTCTCAGTGAAGTAAGCTACCATAATGAAACCTGCCATTAAGAAATTATTAACAATTACGAAGCACCAAATATCATTGTGAGATGCTGTAAATAATAAACGCATGCAAAACCCACGTGTGACAACTTGCCTCAGTTTGACACACACTGTAAAAAATAAGTGTAATTTTAACTGTAACATTTTGTAAAAACGCTACGGAAAAAAAAACTTAATAGGTTAACAGTAAGTTCCCGCACTATATACAGGGAAAAACTGTAAAAAATCTAACCAGACATTTCATGTAATTTTAAAGTAAAATACTGTTAATTTTACAGTTTTAGAAGTAAAAATAACAAATCAATGTATAATTTACAGACAAAAACTGTAAACGGATATTCCCAGAATTCCCTGCATGACAATCCACATTTGAAAGTATTTTGTTTAAATAATCATGTTTTTTTTAATAGTTTTTGTTATTAGTTATGTATATTTGGGCTTTATGTTACATCTTGTTGTTTAATGAAAGTTTAATGCATTATTTAAGTATCATGTGTGTTACCATGATGGTATTTAGAGTTTGTGTGAATGACACCGTGCACCTTCAATATATGTTAATA
>JADLZN010003898.1:0-13855 GCA_018155175.1 Sinocyclocheilus anophthalmus | reverse complement strand
TATCCAGCATGGTTTGAGAATGTTTGCTCCAATGGAAGTGACAGCATCTGACCTTTTGTATAGAGGAGTTTACATGGCTGATGTCACATATTTTCTCACATTTAATTAGTGACCTAAAAATAACGTAGCTATTATGGGGGCTTGCAGCATTTTAATGAATTCTTATACTATAAACTTATATTTCTGTACATTTAGTGAATTATAAATAATATTCTGCCCCTAAAACCCAGAGAAACTGGACCAGAGATTAAATGAGTAACACTACTGATGCTTTGTATTTATGGCACCGTATGAACACATTTAAGAATCTTCTTGACAACAAGTGAGCTTTAGTCATCTATGAACGTCACTACCACAAGGCACTGAGGAAGAACACCAGTAATTAATGAGTTTAGCTGCAGGTTGAACACCACAAGAGCCCAGAGAAATCAAAAACCTTTAAATGGCAACATCATCATGTACACTCAACGATTCTGGCCACTGGCCCCATGGCTGCTTATTTATGCAATCATTGCAGTTATCTCTTATCTAACAATATAAATAGCACTCTTGCTTCAGTGGAGTTATTTCTAAGGAACTGTTAATAATTCTGTTATTTTTGCTCCACTGAATGAGAGAAGGGGGAATTTAGGACACATCACTCCACAAATTTCCCAACCATTTCCTTGGACGGATGACCTCTGTTAGAGGTAAACTAAAAACGGCCCGAGAGAAAGGAGGCACAGACCAGCTCATCACCACGAAACAACAGCTCAACTAATGCCAGACCTCAGGATGCACGTGTAGAGCATGTGCCGTGTGACCTTGCACAGGTCAGCAACATAGCCTTAAAAAGGTGCCCTTAGAACTTTGACCTTTAAATGCCATAAAGATTTGACATTAGAGAGTTTGTTTACCTAATCAGGTCACTGAACATTCTTGTAGTTGTCAAGACCTCTCAATGGACTCTCTTGGATCCTGAGTTCATTTCCTTTTCCGTTTTTTCCTAAACTGAAAACAAAATTGAAATGAACGTCCTTTCACTTACTGCTCCTTACGTTGGTCTTTCTATTTTAGTTTCATGCTAACAGCATCAAAGATGTTACTGTCCATATGACATCAGCAGATGGGGTTTTCTTTGCTTCCATGCCGTACACCATTACCCCTTAACAACATCTTATTAAAAATGAACTGACCTGTCTACATGTGTGAATTCAGGCTGAATCAGCTTGTAATATTTGTTTAAGGTTCAGCTGCATGCAACTAACCAGTAATTAAACATGCATATAGAGTGAACAGAAACATAAAAACTTCATAGCTATTCAGTATTTTTTTTAACCGTGTGAAGTGCACAGAAATGCCAAACAACCACACACAAACAGTTTCTGAGCACAAAGAGAATGCTGGGTCTTGGGTGGTGGGATAATGGGTAGAATCCCTAACAAAGGCCATTTTGACAGAGCGAGCTTTGTCTGTGTCAGCCCACAAATTCATCCACTCAAAAATAATGGGACTCTAAAGAGAGCTGGCACTTGCAAAACAAAACTGTTCAGCACATTATGTTGACCTTTTGTTATTTATCCTAAACCACTTTTATCCTATCCCCATAACAAAATGAAGTTTGTAATGTGCCGAAAGACATCATTACAAAGCTCAGTTTTTAGGTCTTTTATATTTACCTTTTCTTTCTCTCAAAGTTTGTTGTTGACAATTTATAGGACATGTAAAGGAGCAGCGTTTATTTGTACTGTAGCTATACTACTATCTTTTTTTGTTTTTTTTTTTTCTTAAAAATGGACATTTTAGCAATGGGTCTGGTTTTAGTGCACTCAAATGCACAGTCCATGCGCTTGCAGTAGCCACTGCATAAGATCCACAAGACAATAGACTGTGTCCCATTTATCGTTTCTGGTTTTGGCAGGAAGATTTCTGTACTAATGGAGACCTGATGAGAGTCTCCTCCTGCTCAATCAAGACACGCATGGATGAACATCAGGTCAGTTATCAGATGTGAGCCGCACAGATGGTCAGCGCAGTTTCACTGTAAGCCAGCAACCACACACACACACACACTCTCACACACACACACAACACACACACCCCACACACACACACACACACACACTGACACTCCCTCCACACACCACACACACACACACACACCAACACCCACCCACACACACACACACAAAACACACACTCTCCCACACACACACACACAATGTCTCTCTCTCGCACACACACACACACTCTCTCTCTCTCACACCCACACTCACACACACACACACACGCGCGCGCATACTCACGGCTGAGGGGAACCCGTCCGCTGCTGCTCGCGCTGCGCTGTCTCTCTCTCCGCCACACTGCGTCCCGAACGCGCACGCATGCGCTCCCGGCCTGGGTCAAAGCCAGTCCTGGGACGCGACCACGCGCTGCAACTCTCACGGATTTTCTACACTGCGTTTTAGTCTGATGATACGTAGCCTAGCCAGAAGCAAATATAATAATGTACAATCATGTATATTTGAAATAATGCCCCCCATTTAGCAACAGTTATACATTATTTAGTTAACGAAATACTAAAACCATAAAAACATGTTCTCTACTTGAAATAAATTAACTGTTCCTGAATAAAATATATACAAACTTAAACTATTTTCAGATAGTTGCCAAGGCAACATTTTTTAATTTTAATTCAATTTGTTACTAAAATATCTCAAACTGAAATAAATAATAATAAAAACGACACAGACACATACAAATCTAATAAAAAAACACACAATATTATTTAAACTTTAACTAAAAGTAAAACAGAATATTTAGAAATAGTAGAAGACTACATTTATTTTCATTTTAATATTTACACACTAAAAACTCAAATCTGAACAATAATAAAGAAGGACATAAAAAAATGCAAATGTCTCATTTTTTAATATTAAAAACATAAAAGTTCACACCAAATTTGGCTTGACTTCTTAATTTTAAAACACTTTTCAGGAAGAATATAGACTGGTAAATGATGTCGTTGCGGTTTATAAAACTAAATGAAATACAATAAAACGACAGTTTCTTTAGGGATTCTTTATTTATTTATTTATGCACTTATCCATTTGATTTAAAAAAAACAAGCCTTCACGTTCAGCAGCGACTGTAAAGAACAAATCACACACAATTACACACCGCTGCACAAAGTGCTTCTTCTGAAAAGACAAGTGAACTGAGATCAGCAATGACAACTCTTTATTTAGAAAACAGCACCAATAAGAGCAGCCCTAGCTCACGACGGAACACACGCATAATCAACACATTTAAGAGCCTGTTATATATATATATATATCTGTGATTGGGTGAATATGAGCAGCTGAATAAACTCTGAGTGTGTCAGAGCCGAGATCATTAATCAGCCACTGACGCTTTAGATATTACATTACATCAAAACTAACAACATACAGCTCTGTAAATATTTAGATGTAAAATATAGCCACTTTATTCATCACCATAAACACAAACACTAACATCAGTATGTGCACGAGAGAGTTAAAGCAAGACATTAGCTGATAATGTGTTCATCTGAGATCAGGATGAGTTTGTTTCTTCGTCAGGTTTGGAGAAATGTAGCACTGCATCACTTGCTCACCAATGTATCCTGAATGGGTGCCGTCAGAACGAGAGCTGATAAAAACATCACAATAATCCACAGCACTCCAGTCCATCGCTAACATCTGGAGAAGACAAAAGCTGAAACACATCCAGCATTAAGACGTTTTTAACTAAAATACATTGAGTCCATAATCCATATAAGTCTATAAATGCATCTGCATATGTGTTTAGAGCTGTTTAAACGCTGCTTGATCTGTGCAGATTTCTCTCCTGATTCACACTAGAACACTTTTTCACTGGAGGAAGCGTTATTATGGATTATAGAGTCTATGTATTTTAGTTAAAAACGTCTTAATGCTGGATGTGTTTCAGCTTCTGTCTTCTCCAGATGTTCACTGATGGACTGGAGTGCTGTGGATTACTGTGATGTTTTTATCAGCTGTTCTGACGGCACCCATTCACTTGCAGTGAGACACTGATGCATTTCTCCAAACCTGACGCAGAAACACACTCCTCCTGATCTGGGATGAACACATTATCACCTAATGCTCATCTAAATGAGGGCAGGTGGATCTGTGACGTGATTCTCAGCACAAGAGTTCCCGTGTTTCCTGAAGCAGGAGGGAAAACACACTTGGTTTTGCTTTACACGGACGGTTATTCTAGATTCAACATTTATACTTGAATTATGACAGTCACTTTTAATACTGTTAGCTCATAACGGGTTTCCTCCTCATTACTCACAAACTATAAACAGTGATCTGGAGAACAACGACCAACACGATAAAATGAAAATGATCTCATCATATACTCTCCCTCGTGTCATTTAAAACCTGCATGAGTGTTTTTCTGCTGAAGAATGTCAGGAACCGAACAGCTGACGGCACCCATTGACTTCCATAGTATCCCAGCTAACAGGAAACATTCTGAGAACGTTCTCTCCAGTAACGCTTGTTCACTGATCTGCTCTTTAATAATGCTCTCAGAACGTTAGCAAAAAGCCTTATTTATACATTGTTAATGGAATGTTTTAGTTGGGTGTTTGTCTAATGTTTTCTGAATGTTACTACTTGCTTCAGAGAACATTCAACAGTAACATTCCCATAATGTTTGAAATATTATATAATGAAACGTTACCCTAACGTTTTCTTTAACATTGACATAACCAAGAAAGAAAATGTTTTTAAATATTTTAAAAAACGAAACGCTCAGAGAACATTCAGTTATGTTTTCATAACGTTCCTGGGACATATTTTTGTTCGCTTAAAACACTATGGAAGTCAACGAAACTATTTGTTTTGTTTAGTTTCACAAAAGCAGGAAATACGAGTATATAATGTTTTTAGGTGGTTTTATCGTAATGCGGCACAGTTTGAGTTTAGCTGAATTGGCACTTTGTATGCGACGCTGACTGCGATTCGATCCAGTTCTTCGTTTACGGCGATATTTAATCGTTTCAATCACACGTGTAGGAGGACATGAAGCGGTTGCCGTGGAGACGGTTCTGCGGTCTCCACGGTTACCAGATGCCACTGGAACGTCCACCAGGTGGAGCCAGAATTCTGGCCGAGGATCTCTTAGGAATGTGATCGTCCACTTGAGCTCCTGTAAAAAACGCAATCCCACAATCCTCAGCACACGACTGAATCTAGTGCGGTCAAACGATTAATCCCGATTAATCACATCCAACATAAAAGTTTTTGTCTACATGATACAGTGGGGCAAAAAAGTATTTAGTCAGCCACCAATTGTGCAAGTTCTCCCACTTAAAAAGATGAGAGAGGCCTGTAATTTTCATCATAGGTATACCTCAACTATGAGAGACAAAATGAGGGAAAAAAATCCAGAAAATCACATTGTAGGATTTTTAAAGAATTAATTGGTAAATTCCTCGGTAAAATAAAGTATTTGGTCACCTACAACCAAGCAAGATTTCTGGCTCTCACAGACCTGTAACTTCTTCTGTCCTCCACTGGTTACCTGTATTATTGGCATCTGTTTGAACTTGTTATCAGTGTAAAAGACATCTGTCCACAACCTCAAACATTCACACTCCAAACTCCACCATGGCCAGGACCAAAGAGCTGTCAAAGGACACCAAAAAACAAAATTGTAGACCTGCACCAGGATGGGAAGACTGAATCTGCAATAGGTAAGCAGCTTGGTGTGAAGAAATCAACTGTGGGAGCAATTATTAGAAAATGGATGACATACAAGTCCACTGATAATCTCCCTCGATCTGGGCTCCACGCAAGATCTCACCCCGTGGTCAAAATGATCACAAGAACTGTGAGCAAAAATCCCAGAACCACACGGGGGGACCTAGTGAATGACCTGCAGAGAGCTGGGACCAAAGTAACAAAGGCTACCATCAGTAACACGCTGCGCGGCCAGGGACTCAAATCCTGCAGTGCCAGACGTGTCCCCCGGCTTAAGCCAGTACATGTCCAGGCCCGTCTGAAGTTTGCCTAGAGAGCATTTGGATGATCCAGAAGAGGATTGGGAGAATGTCATATGGGTCAGATGAAACCAAAATAGAACTTTTTGGTAACTCAACTTGTCGTGTTTGGAGGAGAAGGAATGCTGAGTTGTATCCAAAGAACATCATACCTACTGTGAATCATGGGGGTGGAAACATCATGCTTTGTTTCTGCAAAGGGACCAGGACGACTGATCCGTGTAAATTAAAGAATGAATGGGGCCATGTATCGTGAGTTTTTGAGTGAAAACCTCCTTCCATCATCAAGGGCATTGAAGATGAAACGTGGCTGGTTCTTTCAGCATGACAATGATCCCAAACACACGCCCGGGCAACGAAGGAGTGGCTTCGTAAAAAGCATTTCAAGGTCCTGGAGTGGCCTAGCCCGTCTCCAGATCTCAACCCCATAGAAATCTTTGGAGGGAGTTGAAAATCCCAGCGACAGCCCCAAAACATTACTTTAGATCTGCATGGAGGAATGGGCCAAATACCAGCAACAGTGTGTGAAAACCTTGTGAAGACTTACAGAAATGTTTGACCTCTGTCATTGCCAACAAATGGTATATAACAAAGTATTGAAATGAAATTTTGTTATTGACCAAATACATATTTTCCACCATAATTTGCAAATAAATTCTTAAAAATCCTACAATGTGCGTCTGTGCATTTTTTTCTCATTTTGTCTCTCTTTGTTGAGGTATACCTATGATGAAAATTTACAGGCCTCTCTCATCTTTTTAAGTGTGAGAACTTTTGGTGGCTGACTAAATACTTTTTTTGCCCCACTGTATATGTAGGGGTACTGTGGTATTTATTATGTATATATAATACAACAACATTCAGTATATAGTTTGAAATATTACAAAGGCTATACATTATATATTTTGTATATAATATATTTAATATAAAACATAACATATTTTCTTAAACTATACATGCATTTTGTGTATTTATATAAAGATACACAATACCACACTCATATATGTAGTAAACAAACGTTTATTTGTGATTATCGTTGAGCATATTTTTCTGTTTTTACTGACGACAGAAAAACACGATTTTGTGTAAAAAAAAAAAGAAACTCTTATTTTGCTTTATATTTTGTACAGGTCCTCTGATCGGAGTATTTAAAAATGTTTTCCACTCCTTTGCAGATTGTTAAATAATACATGTTATAATATAATACAGGCATATCTTGCATTAAAAGTGGTCTTAAAGCTGACACACGACACCCCTAACTATATATAGTATCGGTTTGACTATTTTATATTTAAATATATGAAATATAATTTTTTTTAATTATCTTTTTTTTGTAAAATATTTCTTCATTTTGATTTTAAATATTGTAATATATAAAAAAGAAAAATCTTCAACCAAATGCCAAATGTATCAACCAAATGCATCTTATACGAGATAAATAATATATAAACCGGCTGAAATGATCTGAAATCACGTGTACCCCACCTGATCGAAATAATCCAGTCTCTCACTCTGTCTGTGTCAGTTTGAGTCTTGTTAAAGTTTTAAATCTCTGCCAAGATGCTCCTCTGTCGGTCACGGATTATAGAAAGTGAAACTTAAAACTATAGGGTGGTTGGATTTATTCACGCACTTTAAAATATTTATTTAAAGCTTCTTTCTTTTCAGATTCTTATTTACAGCATTATCCCACCACATTTCTAGGCGGTTGTATTTTAACTTATTGGAAGAAAACCGGTAGTTCTATGTGAAATCAGACATTTGAGCACCCCCACATAGCCAAAATGGCACGATCATAACACCTCTGCGAATATTCGACTGTGAGACTGGTATCGAATCAGGCTCCTCCTATCGAAGCATCGAATCTTTGACTATTTGGGGTCACCCCTATTACATACTATTAAAAAAAATCTTATTTTGCAAAAAAACTGTGTGTGATGTAAAGTTTTTATTGTTATTTTTTAACTCGTCATCAAATGATCTAATTTTAGGTGTTTTTTGTAAATCTGCAATGCTGATGCAAACATGTATCTGCAATGTTAATCTCAGACACGCACCTGACAGGCTGAAGCTGGACTCGTGCAGGTCTCGTACGCCCGCGTGTCGCGTGGATGCCCGCATGGGAACATCGCCCTCTGGAGTGGCGGATTCCTTCCTGATAGAGTTGTTTACGGCGGCGATGTCGCCCAAATACGGCGCTCGATCTACGCCGCGCAGCCTCTGAGTCTGTGGATCACGACAGCGCTAGCATCATCATGACCAGTGCTGGGGAAAGTTACTTTTAGAAATAATGCATTACAATATTGCGTTACTCCCTAAAAAAGTAATCTGATTACGTAACTTGTGTTACTTGTAATGTGTTACATTTTTAATGCTTTACGTTACTTGTTACTTAAAAAGTAATCTGATTATGTAACTAGCATTACTTGTAATGCGTTACATTTTTAATGCTTTACGTTACTTGTTGCTTAAAAAAGTAATGATTACGTAACTAGCGTTACTTTACTAGTTACTGGAAAAAAGTAATCTGATTACGTAAATAGCGATACTTGTAATGTGTTACACCCCCAACACGGATTCATAACACTGTGGAAGAGATTCATATACAGACAGCGGCACCTTCTCTCTCTGGACCATCTTCTTGTAGAGGAAATCCGGGAAGGATCGCATGGGGTAGAACCTCCCGGAGCCCTGAGCGCAGGTGAACACGCCGCTCTCACACACCAGAAGACCACGGCTGATGGTCACCAGCGGGACGCCGTGACAGCGCTGGCCCTCGTACAGGTTAAAGTCTCCGCCCTGAACCTGAGAGCTCGCCGAGATCGTCCTGCAGCGGCACACAGGTACGAGAGAGAGTCACGGTTATTACGGTCAACTGAACCTTCTCTTTGCTCGAAATAAAATAAAATATAAAAAAACTTAAATAAAAAAAAATACATCTTAAAAAAAATTTAATAAAACGTATACCATAAAAAATTATAAACAAAAATAAACGACAACAAAACACAAAATTTTAACTTAAAATAAATTTAATTTAAAACATGAAAATAAAAAATAAAAATGTTTATAAAGTGTCTTTATTTATTAAATATATAATCCCATTCAAAAGTTTGGGGTCATCAGTAAGATATGTTTAAAAAGAAATTAATACTTTTTTTCATTAAGGATGCATTAAATTGATAAAAAAAAAGTGACAGTAAAGACATTTATAATTGTTACAAAGGATTTCTATTTCAAATAAATTTTGTTCTTTTGAACTTTCTATTCATCTTTGAATTCTCAAAAATAAAATGTCTGACGGTTTTCAACAAAAAAATATGTGCAGCCCCGGGATGTTTTAAAACATGATAATAATCAGAAATGTGTCCGAGCAGAGATCAGAATATTATACTGATTTATGCAGATCAGGGGACACTGAAGACTGGAGGAATGTGCTGAAAATACCGCTGCGCACACAGAAATACATAACGTTTAACAGACTATTCACAGAGAAAACAGATGTTTTACCACGTAACAATATTTATCAAATAAATGCAGCCTGGTGAGCAGAAGAGACTTCTTTTAAAACATATGTAAAAACTTACTGAACTCAAACTATTGAATGCTATGATTTTACATTATGTATATGATAAAAATTAAAACATATTTTTTAATATTTTTAAATTTAATTTCATGTGTTTCTGTGGACGATCTCTATTTTCTCATTTTCTCAAGTGCAACTGCCTAAAATAATAACTAAAAAAATATATTTCCCTATAAATTAATAATGTTTCAATGTATAATATCTCAGTATAGCACTATGTTACAGTGGGGAAAAAAAGTAGTTAGTCAGCCACCAATTGTGCAAGTCTCCCACTTAAAAAGATGAGAGAGGCCTGTAATTTTCCTCATAGGTATACCTCAACTATGAGTGACAAAATGAGGAAAAAAAATCCAGAAAATCAAATTGTAGGATTTTTAAAAAATTTATTTGCAAATTATGTTGGAAAATAAGTATTTGGTCACCTACAAAACAAGCAAGATTTCTGGCTCTCACAGACCTGTAACTTCTTCTTAAGAGGCTCCTCTGTCCTCCACTCACTACCTGTATTAATGGCATCTGTTTGAAAAAGTATATCAGTATAAAAGACACCTGTCCACAAACAGTCACACTCCAAACTCCACCAATGGCCAAGACCAAAGAGCTGTCAAAAGGACACCAGAAACAAAATTGTAGACCTGCACCAGGCTGGGAAGACTGAATCTGCATAGGTAAGCAGCTTGGTGTGAAGAAATCAACGGTGGGAGCAATTATTAGAAAATGGAAAACATACAAAACCACTGATAATCTCCCTCGATCTGAGGCTCCACACAACATCTCACCCCGTGGGGTCAAAATGATCACAAGAACCACACGGGGGGACCTAGTGAATGACCTGCAGAGAGATGGGACCAAAGTAACAAAGGCTACCATCAGTAAGACACTGCGCCGCCAGGGACTGAAATCTTGCAGTGCCAGACGTGTCCCCTGCTTAAGCCTGTACATGTCCAGGCCCATCTGAAGTTGGCTAGAGAGCATTTGGATGATCCAGAAGAGGATTGGGAGAATGTCATATGGTAAGATGAAACCAAAATAGAACTTTTTGTTAAAAACTCAACTTGTCGTGTTTGGAAGAGAAAGAATGCTGAGTTGCATCCAAAGAACACCATACCTACTGTGAAAGGGGTAGGTGGGTGGAAACATCATGCTTTGGGGCTATTTTCTGCAACGGGACCAGGACGACTGATCCGTGTAAAACGAAAGAATGAATGGGGCCATGTAAAGTGAGATTTTGAGTGAAAACCTCCTTCCAACAGCAAGGGCATTGAAGATGAAACGTGGCGGGTCTTTCAGCATGACAATGATCCCAAACACACGCCCGGGCAACGAAGGAGTGGCTTCGTAAGAAGCATTTCAAGGTCCTGGAGTGGCCTAGCCAGTCTCCAGATCTCAACCCCATAGAAAATCTTTGGAGGGAGTTGAAAATCCATGTTGCCCAAAACATTACTGCTCTAGAGGAGATCTGCATGGAGGAATGGGCAAAATACCAGCAACAGTGTGTGAAACCTTGTGAAGACTTACAGAAAACGTTTAACCTCTGTCATTGCCAACAAAGGGTATATAAACAAAGTATTGAGATGAAATTTTGTTATTGAACAAATACTTATTTTCCACCATAATTTGCAAATAAATTCTTTAAAACTACTACAATGTGATTTCTGGATTTTTTTTCTCATTTTGTATCTCATAGTTGAGGTATAACTATGATGAAAATTACAGGCCTCTCTCATCTTTTTAAAGTGGGAGAACTTGCACAATTGCTGGCTGACTAAATACTTTTTTCCCCCAATGTATCAAAAAACAAAATATTGGTTGAAAATACCATTTCACTCTTTCTACTTCAAAATTGTATAATTCATAATTATTTGCAAAATTTGCTAGCAATTTTCGAGTGAAAATTGTTTCAATTAAATCCTACACCAGATGTTTCTGAGTCCAGAGGAAGAAAAGCTTTATCTCCCAAAGTAAATCCAGTAAAGCGTCCAGTACCGGCTGGCGTCCGGGTCCCACACCACCACATCAGCGTCCGCTCCCGGGACAATGCGGCCCTTCCGCGGGTACAGATTATAGATCTTAGCCGCATTCGAGCTTGTCACGGCCACAAAACGATTCTCATCCATCTTACCAGCGGCCTGAAGGACAGAAAACATTACTGAATGAATCTGCAGGTTTGAATGAATCGAGTGAGTCAATGATTCAATGACTCATTCATAAAGACAATCACTTGCTTTTTAACTAAATGAATCATTTTCAATATTAATTAAAAAAAGAACACATTAATATCCATTTATTGTTAATATTTATGCAATGTTGAATCAAAATATTTCTTTCTAAAGCTACTTTTGGAAATCTAACACAGTTATAACTTTAAACAATCTTTCTCAGCCCAAATGGATGTGCAATTAATTTGAGATTAATTAGTGAATAATTGGTTGTTGTCGCACCACTCCTCTCTCCCAGATGATGCTCATGCGGTCCTCCACGCCGGCCGCTCCGTGAGGGATCTTGGTGAAGTCTTCCTTCCCCATGGCCTTCTGCTTGGTGTTGAACGCGCGGTGATCCGACGCCACCACGTTGATGATGTCACTGCGTGCACAGGAAACGCATCATCACACACACACACACACACAATCACCACACACAAAAACACACAACACTAAGTCAGAAACAGGTTCTGATATCACGGATTAATTAATAGGTGCGTCCCACTCGTTACATATGCACTATTCTATGATGTTTTATAGTATAAATAGTGCGAGTGGTATGTTCACACTGAAAATGTATGCATTGCATAACTATGCACTTAAATAACCGAGAAAATGAAGTGTGGAATGTTGAACACTTTATGCGCTCAACTTAAGCGGAGGGGGAGGGGCTATCAGACTCTGATTATTAATGACAAAATAACTAGTGTTGGGGGTTCTGCATTACAAGTAACGCGAGTTACGTAATCAGATTACTATTTTCAAGCAACTAGTAAAGTAATTCATTACTTTTTAATTTACAAGAAAATACAAGTTACTTTTTCAAATAAGTAGCACCAGTTACTTTGTTTCCATGTGTTGAGTGACAGCTCTGGTGTTGCCGTGGTGACAGAAATCAGGAGTGAGTGCAGAGTGTTGTGTGTGAACATGATCTTACTGTAGCTCTAGACTCAATATCAACATGTGTCTCACCTGTACAAAAACAGATTCAGTTTTCCTCAAAATTAATAAAAACAGTCAAATGCAAACTCAGAATATTATACAAACCTGCAATAATTAAATATGTATAATTTATGTATTTAATCCCATTTTATTAACCAATGTATTTGCTACTGACCTTTGATCCAATTTAACCATACTAATAAGCCAAATTTACACATTTGTGTTTTGTTTTTAGTAATTGCTGACTAGTGTTGAACTTTCTTCTCCTGCGTCATATTCTTCATGAGATGAGTTTGAGCGGCTTCCTCTACTGTACAGACCAGAGTTTACATTAACTTCAGCCTGAGGCGTGTTCACTTCACTTTTGGTGTGAAAGGGCTTTTACGTTTGTAAAAGAATAACTTTTTTATGTTAAAAACAAACAAGCAAGCCCTGCCCAGATTTTAAAAGTAACTCAAAAGTAACGTAACGCATTACTTTCCATAAAAAGTAACTAAAGTAATTATATTACGTGCAATATTGTAATGCATTAATTTTATAAGTAACTTTTCCCAGCACTGAAATAAATAACCTTATGAAATTCATACACTACATGGTTGAGTACATAGTGTATAGTGTATAGTGTGTCATTTGGGACGCAGTTAATGAGCGAGGTTCTGGAGGTGGGCGGAGCTGTGAGATGATTGGTGTGTGCGTACTTGCCCAGCAGGCCCATCAGGCAGTCGGGGGTGCTGGGGTCGAGCCGGAGGGGCGGAGCTATGACGTGGGCGGCGGCATGAGCCCAGTCCTGATGATAGTAATGCATGCCGCACAGCGCCGAATGAGCCAGTGTGGTCTCGGCGTGAACCACCTTGCCTGAAGCACACGATTAAACACCATCACAGCTTTTTACATCCTCTACCAGCATTTATACTCATGGACCACGTTACTGCTAAAATTCAGTTTCTCTTTGGAGATTATAAATGAGAGTTTTCAATACAACCCTATATACAGTACTTTTGTGAAAAAGAAGTGCGCTCAAGTGTACTGGAATTGCACTTCAAATCTTAAAATTTAATTTTTAAAAGATTATATTTGCACACAATATAATAA